>SNQJ01S0095220.1:3630-16351 GCA_010110895.2 Picea sitchensis | reverse complement strand
TATATCAACCTGGCACGTGTGAAAGGTCACAATCTAGCAGGGCCGACCTCTCACTCTGGGTGGGTAAACCCACCTTTAATTAATTCTGGGTCTTCCATTATAACTGTTGGGGTTGACTTCTTATTCTGCCCTTTGTAATTGTCCAATGACCAATCCACAAAAGGGGATTTGGTCCTTATACAATTACCGACATGATTAATCCACAATGGGGATTAATCCAATAATAATAATAATAATAATAACATGATTATTCCTCAATGGGGATTTAATCCAATAACAAAATAATAATAATGACATGATTAATCCACAATGGGGATTTAATCCAATAACAAAATAATAATAAGAATTCTCTTCAAAGTTACATTATTTCAACATAAAAACCCTAGGAGGAGTATAATCGCATACACCCTCCATCAAGTTCTTGTCATTTACTAGTTTACAAGTCTTTTATTACAAAGTGTCTTGGAGGAGTACAAAGGGGTACACCCTCCTTGAATCTACTTTGAAGTTGGTTCACATACCCTAGGGAGTAAGAGTATTTACACCCCTAGGGCCTTTTTTGATCTAAATCATGTTTTACGAACTCCATTCACCCAAATTTTAAAGGAACTAATCTATTTTTTTGTATTGGAGAAATAAAATGTTTGCATTGGAAAATGCATTTTGACGAGATATTGAAATTGTTTAAGTTGGAAAATTTTATGCATGCTAAGATATTTTCAAGGCCATTAAGGTGTCTTGATTGGATTGGTATTCTTATAGATATAAATAATTAAAATATACATCCATTAGGGCTGCAACAAAACATATTCTTTGCTTGACTTTAACTTGCAGTTTGACCGTGGAAATTTCCTAGTAACCCATTATTTTCATTGTGTTTCTAATTGGTGAAATTTTGGTTGGATTAATTGCTTATTTTCATGGTTAAAGGTTTCTGCTGTAGAAAATCATTGCTACAACCACGTTTCTTTCATAAATATACTCTAGAAACTTATCATTACAACCATCTACTACCACTAAAGTTGTGCTAAAGTGTTGAGAACTTATCTACATGTCTTATGCTTCATAACTCAACTAATATTTGATGCTTTAAGTGGTTAAATATGTAGTAGTTACTTGACTTCATTAATGATATATATATTTATTTATTTCTATAATTAGGGACAACAATATTAAATTGATTTTCCACTTGATATATTATGTGCATACTTGGATTTTCTTATATCTCGGGCATGTACAAACAATTTTCACAGGTGCACAAATACTTGGAAACCCTAAAACACTTATGAGACGTGTCATCAAAGCCATATTCCACCTAGAAACTTGAACTATAGGGGAATCCATTCATAAGTATCAATTTCCATCTCATCTCCCCCTAGGGTCACCCGAGATCCCCCCCTTGAGGTGATCACCTCACCTATAAAGTGATGGGAATACCTATCTGAGGTGACAGTGGGTAGGTGTTCTCTTAGTTGTTTCCATATTTTGGTTTTGGTCGGGATTTAACCAACCTACAACTTGTGAGATAACAGTTTGGAGTCATTGCCGAGGAGGATTTTGAATCCTCTTTTGTACCCGAACGGAGTTTTGGAAAGATACCATCTCAAATCCTTTACCCCTAGATTTCCTGGTGACTCCACTTGAAGGAAATTCCCCTTCCACCTTTGATGAGCTCTTCTTGAAGCTCATCTGACAACTCCACCTTCCCAATATCCATCTTCCATTAAGAATTTTCCTCCAAGGAGATTCAAACCTTCTAAGTTTTACCGAAGAAGGCCTCCTCTTAAGTATCCCATTGTAAAAACCATTTTTCAAGGTACCCTTCCCCTTTCTTTTATAGAAATATTCCCTTGCGGACAGGTGAACTTTCCCTTGGATTATTGACCCCTATACCAAGACAAAAACAATAATTTGGACACTACCATTCCTATAAACTCATTTTTCTTATCGAAAAAGAGAGGCAAAGTTAAAGTAGGATGTACTCTATTTATGTAATGTTTCCTAGCTTCTCCTACCCACAAGCTCGATTTGATTCCTGGCACAAATCAATACCTACAATAAACAACAAGAAAAAATATACTTCCTTCTACTCTAATGGATTAGGAAAAGAAAATCCATCTATGCAAATCAGATTAAACATAGACAAGCACATGAAACCAAATACTTGAAGGAAATAGGCCAAGTATATTAGATGAGAACTTCAAGAAGAAACTTACAATGTTCATATGACATTGCAGTAGCCTCTCCAAGTCCTCCTCGTCCAACCCTTTCTTGAAAGATCCAAAATCAAAATAACAATGCTTTGCTGATTTTTTCCCTCTTTGTTCACCATGGGAATTTCTCCATTTATAGGATTTGAGAGGCTCAACTACATTGGGTATATTTGGAATTAGTTGAGGATATGGCTCCAATAGTTGTGATTTCTTCCTTGAATGCAGTCCTGGAGTTAGATTCGAGCCAAACACTCTCAATCCATCCATAGCTGTCTTTAGAAGAAAATGGGATTTCTTCCAAGATTTACTCAACCAACTCAGTGCTCCCTTAGAATGGGCAAAAAAGAGCTACAACGCTCCCCCTGAGATGGATAAAGAGCACTAACTCTCCTTGTGTATGAGCAGGGGAGCGTTGATATTCCCAAAAGTTTCTAATATGAGAAATTCCCATAGAAAAACATTTGTTCCAACTGTCAGATCATGGGGATTCTTCTTCTAACATGTTTTAGGGTTTCTATCAAGTGTTTTCATGGTGTCATTTGTGATGCGACACTTAAAGAAAGAGAATGTGACAATTACAACACTTGTGACAAAAGTACGACACTTACGACACTTACAAAAAATGAGAATGTAACACTATCGAAGTGAGGAATTTTGATGTGTAACAGATTTCCACCCAAAGTTTGAAGTCAGAAGATGAATGTTGATGGTTGAAACACTTTTTAGATTCTTCGAAACTAGGGTATGGAGTTGGGGAACCTAGTAGAAGTTGCATAAAACCATCAAACAATGTTAATATGTGTTCCATTCCCGAGGCATGCATACCTATGCTCAGACTGCAAGTGACTCAAAGTATGGATGCCAATAAATACACTGCGGATCCATGATGATATTGACTAAGGATATGGCCACCAAAAGAAACAATGGAGCTACGAGATGATACAACATAGCCACATACCAATATAATGTCGATATATGTGACAACATATACATCAACATGCTCAAATGATCTCCTTTGTAGCCTGGGTAAAAAAGATAACAAAGTGAATGCTCAACCCAGGGTCTTCATCCCAATCTTGATGTAGTACGAATATATTCATGTGAATAGATGATTTGATATTGAACATGGTAGAAACCACTTGAGTACCGATCATTGAGGTATACCGTTAACAAGTTTGAGATGAATCACCATTGATGTCGATGATTTTCAAGGTACTTTTAAAGTACAATCCAACGAATGTGAAAAATGAGTTGAAGTCAAACATTCATGGAATCAATGGGTTAGGGATAATTGATGAAGAGCCACTGTCGAATGTGAGGAGTCTTTCCATTGAGGCATCCAGGTCCCAAGGTACAAATGTGTTCCTAAGTCTATTTCTTAGATAATTTGTTAAAGTCGACAAGAAAAGACTCGTCGAAGGAGGGAATTGATGTATCCCCCATCATTCAACAAGAAACTTGTCACAGAAAGGTGATAAGATATGGTAGATGAAAATAGACTGATAGGGGTATGGAAAATGGTAAATTTGTGGATGGTTGACTTTTAAGGAGGAAACTTCCCTTGAACACTGAGGTAAAATGTGATACTTGGAAGTATAAACTCAGAGTGGAAAAAAACATAATGCAGTGAGTGGTGAGACATTCTTTGGATGGGTCAAAGGAGTAGAAAGAATCATAGGATTGGTTTATTGTGGAAGTCTAAACAAGTGTCGTGTTCAAGGGAGAATACAAGAACTGCCTGAATTTTTTTCAAGGAACTTGACTCACTCCTTTCAATTTTTCATCCCATCTAGAGAGATGAGTACCTATTTTTTATTTAACGAGCTCGAGGAGGATAAAACATGCTCGATATAACTCACCTTTGGTAAGTTCCTCTTCCTTTATTTAATGAAATAGAAGAAGTAAGGGTTCATTCCCATATGGGTCCTTCAATGTGTAGTTTATCGAGTCCAGAGAAGGAAAACTCAGTGGTTTTTCATGTTTAGAGAGTCTGAAAATAACTTAAAGGCAACTCCATGGATTAATTTTCATAAATTTAGTCTCCCAAGCCCGAAAAAGGTGTAAAACAATATAGGGGAGCACTCTTATAGTCATGCTTGATTAGAGTGTTCCGTTTTCATAATTAGTCTTGCGAGGCCAAAAAAGAGAAACTATCACTTGAAAGATGCCCTTTCAAACCTTTTAACGAGTGTGAAAGGAAGCAAGATCACTCAGAATTTTTTTCATGTTTAGGGAGTCTGAAAAGAGCTTGAAGGAGACTCCAAATAGTTCCTTTTTCATATATATTTTACGAGTCCAAAAAAGAGATAAAGTGTACTCAGTAACCTATTCTCATGTATTTGCAAGAACGAAAAAGAACAAAGAGCAAGCTTGGTAAATTATTCTCATGTATTTACGAGCACAAGAAAGAAAAAATACTAAGCTTGTTCTAGAAAAATACTACTACGTTACGATGGGAATGACCTTCGAACAAGGATCACTCCTAGCAACGTGTCTCTCTAGAGGTAGTTTTCCCCCAACTTCTTTGGTAGAAATTAACAGTTTTTCTCCAACATGATGTCCAGAGGCTAGAGACCTACCCCCAAGTGTTGTTTCTATTTGGCCCGAGATATGATCAATTTATGACAGTTATTAGACACTTTTTGTCGAATGTACATATGTGTTTTTCACATTTTGAAGGAGCTTTTTGAAGAATTTTATGCTAAAATGGTATGATCTATGCTAGGTATGTATGATTCATATTTAATGATAGTATTGAGTATAATTCATCATGTTTTTATGCTTCCAAGGATCAGATTCACATTTTTTGGTGTTACGGGGCGAAAACGCACCACGTTTCTGCTTCCGACACTCAATCCGACACTCCTTCCAGCACTTGTTCCGGTACCCGATCCGACACTGCGTCCAACACTGCGTCTCGCAAAAAAACGGAGGGAGACTTGGCAGTTATGGTATTGGCGGCCAGTGATGGGAGAATCGAGAATGTGGGTTTTGTTCATTCTTCCCCCCTCCAGCTATTGAACTCTCAAAAACTCAGTTTTAGTTGTTCAACAGGGTGATTATTGGCTTGCTCTGTTTCAGTAGTTAGGGCATCATTTAATGAAAATTGCCGAATTTAGAAGTGGTTCGACCCTCTTGTGGTCGACCACTTGGTCTGTAAACATTAAAAATAACACCGAGGTGGTCAGATAATTGTTAAGCATTAGAAGCATCAATGTGATAGAAAGAAACACGATTTTACTCTGTTTTTCTATTTTACATTGCCAGATTATATAAGAACTGCGTTTTTGAGTTTTTATGATGAAATCGACCGCTGAGTTCGTGGTGTGATTTTAAGAAGTGACCACGACTTGCTGGGGGGGGCAACATCAGTATGGTAACTGTTCTTTAGTTTGTTTATGCATTTTATAGTTTAGTTGTTCTCTTTATTTCCTGTACATGCATTATCATTTTGTTAATTAGTTTGATGTTGTAGTTTAATTGCTTTGACTCTCTTTTGCAGGTTAGTATGACGGATTGTGTTAGCATGCATTGATCTTGTAGTTAGGAACAGATTTGCAAATCCCTAGACTAACCCCATGTGCAATTAGAAATTAGATTAGGTCTTTAGTTATGATTTTAGATTTAAATTTAAAACAGAGTTTTAAATAGAATAGAACAGAGTTTTAATTTGAGTTTTCTTGGACAAGGATTTGATGGATGGATAGGATTAATTTCAGTTTTTAATGATAGCTTGCTTATCTCATTTTTATATAGATCTTGTTTAATAAGTTGTTGGTTAATGTATTTGGTAGTTTACTTTGTCATGATTTAATTTATGTTCTTAAGCATTTCTTTATTGCAGTTTGAATTGTTAAGGTACATATAGCATAGTTTCATTTTATATAATTTCTTTCCTAGAGTTAAATTGCAATTGTATTTCTTAGTTAATAGTTGAGTTTAAGTATGATTTTTTCTTACATAGTATAGAAGTACAATGATGATTTCGTTATATTGTTGATGGTTAATAAATGAATATGTAGGGTAATTGACGATTGTTTTTTTCATGGCTAAATTCTCATTGGATTGTTTAATCCATACCTTTCACTTTGCTATTGAGATTAGTGTTGAGCTTATACCACTTGAATTTTCCTTTGTTGTCAAGTGCCATCAAGATATTATCAAACACCGGATACATTCACACAACCACCAACATTATATTTGAATTGTCATAGGTTAAAATATAGTTTCTTGTTTTCATAGATCAGAAAAGATAGTTTCTTGCTTTTGTAGATTAGAAGAGATAGTTTCTTGCTTTCATAGTTTAGAAAATAGTTTTATTGTTGTTGTAGGATAGATAGTCTTTTGCTTTGATAGATTAAAGATCAGTTTGCTTATCACAGATTAAGAATTAGTTGGTAGTTCTTCTTTCTTTTGATTAAATAGATTTCCTTTCATGAATTAGAAATAGTTTGAAATTTGAATTGAGAACATAGTCCACTTGCCTCTTAGGATAGATAGTTGTTCAATGAGAAGTTTTAATTTGATTACTTGCAGTATAAGTTATCTTAGAGTAGTTAGTTGTTTGCTTGCTTTAATATGTTAGTTAGTTGTTTTTCTTACTTGTTTACTTGCTTTAATAGGTTAGTTAGTTGTTTTGTTTACTTGCTTTAATAGGTTAGCTAGTTGTTCTTGTTTGCTTGCTTTAGTAGAATAGTTGCTTGCTTGTTTATTTACTTTCTTTCATAGGGTAGTTGCTCATTGAATGTAGGTTGGCAAGTTAAAGTAGTTTGCTTTTGTTATTTTCTCATTGTTATATTTAATAGTTTCTTTTGCTTATTGTTATGAACTAGTTTTCTTTATATAGGGTTTTTACTTGCTTTCTTAGAGCTATCCATTGATCCTTGGCCCGAAAGTACTTAGGTTACCTAGTTTCAAGTTGCTTAGTAGGGTTTTCTCATTAGATATCTTTGCTTGAATAGATTAGCCTTAGATAGCTACCTTCCTTAGTTAGACTATACTACTACCAACCCTTCTACCTTTGGCATATATTTTTCTACAACTCTAAGTTTACTTACCCCGGGTTGACAATTTAATTGAGGGTTTTTAGTGTGTTTTTAGTGCATATACAACACCCATCATTTTTGGCGTCATTGCTGGGGAGTTGTCTCAAGGTAGGAAATACTTAGGAAATAGATCACTTCTAAAACTTAGCATTAGTTTGGTGGCGAGGGAAATTTAAGACAAGAGGTAAGAACCTGTGCATATGCTATAGCAGTTTCCCCCAAACCCAATGGTATTTTTTCTTTTTTCTTTTTATTTATTTTCATGAATAAACCTAGAAACCAGATGGTAGCATTTTATTTTTATTTTTTCTTTCTTTCATGAATAGGCCTAGAGACCCACAAGGTAGATACATTAAATCTAAATAAGACCTTTCAACCAAGGTTCCTTCCGATCTCTTTGGGGGAAGGAACATTCCGCTTATAAAATCCGCAGACCGATACCGAAAAACAGGAGCTAGCTCAACTCAAAGAGATAAAATAGTCTCTGAAGAGACTAACACAGGGAGCACTATAGAACAATAAATTGAAGCATCAATCATATTGGGACAGGAGGCAAGATCACTCGAGTCTTCCACATAACCAAACAATACAATCTTGCTTTTACACCACCACCAGGAAATCCTAATTTGAAGATATCATAGACCCTGAACAGGTGAATCTTTTTTTTGGTAGTTCAGCCAATGTGATTATCTCTCAAACTGACATAGAAACTTTGGCACCAATAATCTCAACCGACTTGAGTAGAGTCCCAAACATCCAATCCGTAGGGAGACCTTTCCATCGAAGGGAAACCTTGTTCTCTTCAAAGATAAAACCACCTAGGTACTCTCTTTTTGGAAACCAACCCAATATGGATGATCAAGAGGACCATAACAATGTAATACATGGGGAGGAAGAAGAAAGTGGAAACCAAACTAAGACTACCTTTGGGTTTCCGATTTTAGACACCACTCTAAATGTCAACATGAAGAATATTCATCTCTCAGCACTACCTGCCTTTTATGGTAAAAACAGTGAATATCCAGACACCTTCCTATTTGAATTTGACATATTGTGTAGGAGCTACAACTATGTGCAGGATGCCCAGAAATTAAAACTCTTTCCTACCACCCTCAAAGACTCTGCACTAAGATGGTTCACAGGGTTGGGAGAATCCAGTATTAGGTCTTGGGAAGCCATGAAAGACATATTTCTTAAGAAATACCAAGATTACTGCAAGTCCAAAGAGTCTCGTAATGACATATTTAAAATCCAACAATTAGAAGACGAGACCCTCAAAGATTATATGGAAATATTTGGTTAGATCTCCCAGAAGTCAAAATACCATGACCTCCTAGAGGATGCAATTAGGGATCTTTTACTTAAGGGAATTTCATAAGAATATTTAGAGATGCTTAACATGATGGCAGCAGGTGACATTTCTCATAAACCATTTGTTGAAATATGTGAAATGTGTAAAAATTACTCAAGGAGTAGAGCCAAAACATGAAAGAATGTTTGGGACCCTTAGAATATAAACTTAAAACCAATTAGTTCAAGTGGTATCACAAGAGTAGAGATAGGGAATCTTTTAGAAAAATTTAAGATAGACATCTTAAGCACAATAGGTTCCTATTTGGATACCCTTAAAATAAAAAAGAAACAGGAGGAGGAAAATGCAACAATGATCATATATTTCCCAAGATGAAGGAGGAAGCATTCCTTAAGGGAATTCCCATTAGATAACATTTAAGTTTGTGGCTTCTGTACAGAAGACCATGTGACTGAAAAATTTCCATCATTGCCTAGTTTATTATCCATATATAGGAGTGTAAATCCTGGGGATTCTTCTTATGAACCTAGGAGGCCATGGTAGCCTAGGAACCAACCCACAAACCCAGATCTATAATCTCAAGTTCCACCTTATTATCAACAACAACAGTGGAACCCATCAGGTTGGCAGAACTGGTCTACTCAGTACCAACATCCTTGGATTCAAGGATGGAGAAGAGGACACAACCAAGGAAACCCTCAAGGTCCACCTATCCATATGTCCAACCATCCTTATCCTCAGTTCCCACCAAACACTCCGCAGCTTCTACCAGGTTTTATTCCACCACCTTTACCTCCTATTCCACAACAACAACCGCTAAAATATCAAAATGCAAGCTCCCCAAGACCAACACTATTACCATCACAACCAGTGTCGAATCATAATAATAAGCCCCCTCCCTCTTCACAATGTTGAGATGCAGGCCTTCCCAACATATATTATTACTCCTGCTCCATTACAGGAAATTCAACTAAGATCGGGAAAAGTTCTGGAGAGGCAAAGACCTTCAATAGTTACCAGGAAGAAGAAGAAGAAGAAGAAGAAAACAACAAACAACCCATGGATGACACTAGGTGGGAAGATGTTATTATCCTGAAGAATCAAGAACCCAAGCTTCCCCAAAATGAACCTTCACAAATTACGAAGGTCCCTCCTTATCCAGACCAATTGGTAATCGAGAAACCTACCACCCAACCAGAATTTGACATCTTGGATGAATTGAAGAATATTTATGTCAAGATTCCCCTACTTCAAGATATTAAAGACATTCCAATCTACAGTAAGGTAGTCAAATAATTATGTATTAAGAAGCCAGGTAGGAAGCAAAAGGACCCTCCTATAGTACATTTGGTAGGAGGACTTTCTGAGTACATATCAGAGAAGCCAAAACTAGAAAAATATGGGAACCCAGGAAACCCCGTAATGACCATAACCATTAATGAGGTATCCATTGGAAACACTCTCATAGATCTAGGGGCAACCATCAATGTTATGACCGCTACTACCTTGGAACAATTACAGTTACAATCTCTTCTTCAGCCTACCCCAACCATTTTGGAATTAGCAGATAAGACTAGGGTTATACCTAAAGGAATTTTAGATGATATCATGGTTACTTTAGCCTCATGGGAGTACCCAATATATTTTCTTGTCATTCACTCAAAGGATCCTGCCAAGGGCCATCCGGTCATTTTGGGAAGACCTTGGCTAGCCATAGCCAATGCATTTATTGGTTGTAGAGAAGGAGAAATGACCATATCAAATGGTCTTTCTATCCAGAGGCTCACCATTTACCCTCCAGTTCAACCTATTGTGGAGAATCTATGGTGGCTTGAATTTCCATACGAGAATGAGGACTGAGAAGAACCTGTATTGCCTAGTGACCATGCAAGGGAACTTCAGAAGCACACAACAAAAAATGTGCTAAACCAGTTCATTTTTGCTATCACATGTGTGGATTTTCCACAGTCTTTTCCCCAATTTGAATACATGTTTGGGGAAGAATTTCAAGAACAATTGGACCCATCCATTTTGTCTTCGACATATTTTATCTTCGAGATAGATGAGTCTTCCATGTCTTATACTATGCCCTATGAGATTAGTCCAGGGAAATGTTTACATATAAACTCTGGGCTAGATTCATATCAATAGAAACAGTTAGTAGATATCCTTAAAGAAAAATCAGGGGCATTTGCCTGGGAATACACTGACATGAAAGGTATACACCCCGACACATGCATCCATCACATATATACCCATGGGGAAGTAACACCTATTAGGCAACCCCAGAGAAGGATGAACCCAACACTTAAAGATATAGTCAAGGAGGAGATCCAAAAGTTGTTAAATGTCGCATTCATTTATCCCATATCCGACAGTAAGTGGGTATCCCCGCTTGTAGTGGTTCCAAATAAATTGACCGGGAAATGGAGAATTTGTGTTGATTTTCGGGAACTCAACAAGGCCACTTTGAAATACTACTTTCCTCTCCCTTTCATTGACGAAGTTCTATATACCTTGTCTGGAAAGAAGTATTTTTCCTTTCTATATGGGTACAGTGGGTAGAACCAGATTCTTATAGCACCCGGGGACTAGGATAAGATTACCTTTACTTGTCCTCGGGGAACCTATGCCTATAGGGTCTTACCATTTGGATTGTGTAATTCTCCTGGCACATTTCAACGAGCAGTATTAGGGATATTTGCCGATCTTATTCATGATTGTGTGGAGGTATACATGGATGACTTCACAGTCTATGGAAACACCTACCAGGAAGCCTTAGACAACTTAGAAAAAGTCCTCATTAGATGTGAGGAAATGAACCTATCTCTAAGTCATGAAAAATGAAAAATGCTGTTAATTGAAGGAGTGGTTCTAGGACATCATGTTTCATATGAAGGGATAAAAGTCGATCCTGCAAAGATTGAGGCCATCGTCATACTTCCACCCCCCAAGAATTAGAAAGAGGTGAGAAGATTTCTTGGACATGCCAGATATTACCGACGGTTTATTGAAAATTTTACAAAGATTGTTGCACCTATGTTTGGATTACTAATAAAAGATGTTGATTTTGTTTGGACTGAGTAGTGTCAAACTGCCTTTGAAACCCTGAAAGCTAAGTTGTCTGTGGCACTAGTTCTTAGAGGGCCCAATTGGACTCTCCCATTTCATATATCCAGTGATGCCTCTAACACCGCAATAGGAGGGGTATTAGGGCAGAAAGAGGACCAACAGTCCTATTCCATTTATTTTGTGAGAAAGAACTTGTCCCCTGCCTAGTTGAACTACACAGTTACTGAGAAATAATTCTTGCTAGTTGTTCATGCTATTAACAAGTTTCATCATTACATTACAGGTTATGAGATATTTGTACATACCGATCACTCTGGCATTAGATTTCTCATGAATAAACCTATAACTAATGGCCAAGTGGCTAGGTGGCTCTTGTTATTGCAAGAATTTAATATCACTATCCTTGACCGACCTGGAAAGGATAATGTAGTGGCTGACTTTCTTTCCTGAATAAAAAATGAGGATGATGATATCCCTGTAGATGATAGTTTTCCAGATGAGCATCTTTTTTCCCTCTCTGTCAATACCCCATGGTTTGAGGATATGGAAAACTATCTGGCTACTAGGAAGCTACCGTCTCATTTGTCACCTCATGAAAAGCAGAAACTTATTACATAGAGTGCTAATTACTCTTGGGTTGGTCATGCTCTTTTTCACACAGGTCCTGATTTGATTATTCGTAGATGTGTCTGAGAGGACGAGGTACCTGAGATACTACGAAGTTGTCATGATGGACCATGTGGTGGCCATTTTTTTGACAAACGTACAACATATAACGTGTTACATTTAGGTTACTATTGGCCTAGCATTTCCAAAGATGTTGCCAAGTATGTGAGAAGTTGTGATAGTTGCCAAAAGATAGGAAGACCTATGTTAGCTGAAGAAATTCCTTTGCATGCCCAAGTTATGATTAGACCCTTCAAAAAATGGGCCCTCGACTTTGTAGGACCAATTTGACCCATGTCCCGTAGGTAGAACTATATTTTGGTTTGTACGGACTATGTCACCAAATGGGTAGAGGCAAAAGACCTATTTGTTGATGTTTGGACAACATCGGGAAGACATTCTCTAAAGATAAT
>SNQJ01S0095219.1:39922-50406 GCA_010110895.2 Picea sitchensis | reverse complement strand
TTTTAGCCAACTTTGTATAGTTTTGGCCCTTTTGATGTGCTGTGGAGTTAATCCTTGTGCCATGGATGATTGTTTTTCTGTGTTGATGATGTTGAGTTCTTGTCGCCCTGTGCGGACGAAATTTCAGTGATAACACCTATACCTTTCTGGCCTACCTAAAGCTTGAGTGAATGACAAGAACGCTACCATTTGCCAGTAATAAGGTCATAAGGTAAAGTATGGTTAATTCATTCATTTTGTGGTTTATTGAGTTAGGGAATCAAATATTTCATGTACTAATGCTTCAATTTGTCATATATATAAATCTTTGACCTCTATATATCCATCGTTCTTGTACCATCTCAGCTATCCGGTACCTGCGCACCAAGATTGTTGTTGTCTGAATCCAGTACCAAACGCATCTGGTACCATCTATCTGTTGCGATCCGGTACCAATGACCACACACTGTTATGATCTGGTACCAATGACCATGCACTGTGATGATCGTGTACCACCTTTTGTGCACTATCATGATCCAGTGTCATCTACCTGTTACGATCTGGTACTAATATGGAAGAGCCTAATACACTAAGTTAAGTTCCAGATCTCTCCTAAGCCAATTGGTGGATGTCTATTTTCTTTAGAAAGGCTATGATAAGAATAGTTTGTTGATTGCCTCATCCTCATGCACTTCGTGTCATGAGGATTAAACTAAATATGTAACCGAATGATTGAACTTATCAACTGATTGATTTGAAAATCACTTCACCTCCTTGTGTTTCACGATTAAGACTATTAAATAGTTGTGGCAAGGATGGTGGAAGTGTAGGAGAGTTAGCATATTACCAATATGTAAAGCAGCGTATGATAGTATAGAACATATTCTGAGTGAAGATTAATGGAATTCCATTTTATCTCCATATTATGATTATCTATGATTAAGTGTGAGCTGAGTTGTTAAAAAAAAATTGATTTTATGTTTTGAAATGTGAGTAAGAATAATGTGTGTGTTGAAGACAAGCTTCCTGTAGACTTCAAAAGTTGACCTGTTGAAGCGGAAAGGGCCCACCACCCAACAAAGGTCAGCCTCTTCGTAGATTAGCATTAGCATTTGTTTTCAGTAGTGTAAACATTAAATTAGCTAAAGCTTTAACTCTGTTAGATGATAACAGTATAGCTTAGACTAGGATTTCCATTCTATAATTGTTTAGAGATCTTTATTTGCTCTGTTTTTGCATATGACCTGTTTATGTTCTCATGAATTTGATTTCCTTGAGTGATCATAGATGTTGGCAGCAATAGTAAAAACTATTTGGATAAGAGTTAGTGAAGTTCATTGTAAACCACAACAGAACCAACATATTAACTATTGAACTACCCATGCTTTGCTTTGATGGTTGATGTGTGATTTCCCTTTCAGAAGTGTGGATTGCACAATTATTTTTCTGGGTCAGATAGCAGAGTCGATCTGTCAAACCAACTCCATCTCATACTTTCATGTTCCATAATGGAGTAGATATCCTTTTTGTGAAAAACAATGAAAGTGCATTGCAGTTTTCTATTTTGATTTGTTTCCAGCATACATAATCTAGTTTAATTCTATACTCATGACATTAGAAATTACCTTTCTTATTGGTGTCTTGTAACTCTGTTGATTACGAATCCTGGATTGATAATTAATGATTGTATTATACTAAACATATAAGTAGCACAACATTTTGGCGCCATTGCTCAATCTTTACCTATGATTTCTCAAAGAACCATAATCCACTTCAAAGACTAGAAGTTTCCTTTACCCAGTATTTCAGTATGATTTAAAGGAAAAAAATATATTAGCCTATAAGAAACTATCTCACCCTAACTAGACTTCAATAGTATTCATTGGATTATCTTATTAAAGAGTAACATATGAGTATGAACACTCTCTACCATGGGCATACTACCAAAAATTTTATGGCAGAGGATGTACCAGTACCCTAAAGAAACTTTAGGTCAATCTCTTATGGACAACTTCAGACAAAATTATACATCTAGATCACTCTAAAGAAATAATGTGCATAAAAGTTTATTTTTCCTTCAGACAAATCTTTAAAAGACATACAAAAAAAGAGTATATGCCTTCCAACCCAATACCATCCCACCCTGTAAAAAGGTTTTTAGACAAGCCTCCCCTGTCACTGTGCAAAGAAATCTTTAATAAAAACCAAAATAGGTGACTATGGATGAGAAGCCTATGATGGAAAAAGGGTTTAAGAGTCTAACCCGTCGGGATACTAAACAGGTATGTTGGCAGCAAGTACCGGTCTGTGGTATGATTAGGAAAACCCATCAGGGTACTGAACAAGCCATTGGCAATGGGGCATTCTTCCTGGGGAAGGAACTTCTCACTAATTATCACAACTACCCCACCAGATTACTGAACAGGCTTGCGGGCAATGGGTTCTAGTTGAAAAAATTCTCATCTATACTTGCCTGATTGAAAAATTCACATTTTTTCATCTAAAACAAAAAGAGTAAAGGTATTTATTGGATTTCCTGAGATACAAAACTATGGATTAATCAACAACATAATGTCCATTTGAGAATCACCCTAAGTAAACTTACCGGTCTGACATCTAAAGCCTGCACTATCTAAGAAGGAAACTTCTTAAGAGTGGAGCCCTAACTAGGGAGTCTAATCTACTTATACTGTGAAATTTATCTATAACATCCAATGATAGTAAATCTGCGAAGCAAGTTAGGTGGGATCTGTTCTTCTGGAAAACATATATATATTCCCTGTTTCACTGCTGAATGCTACCTCTGTCAATAATCCATTAAATGAAGGGCAATTTCATTTTTGGCATGAGATCATATGATAGGTGATAAACTGTACTTCTATAATTTGATTGGTTTCTTTTGCTCTTATCATCTTTTCTCCATTATGATATAAAATGTTGAATCTTCTTTCATACAGATATACAACATCTTTGGCATGGGGGAAGGTCAAAGATCCATTTCAGAACTCTTTTCCAGACTTACATGATCACCCTATAGAACCAAATACAAAAGAAGATAAGCACAGAATATCAGAAGTACAGGATATTCCCATACCAAGTTTTCAAGAAGCTTCAATCTAAAAGGATGAATTCTGACAATTTACAAGCAGTCACACATGTTATGAGAATTGATCATACAAAGGTAAAAGAAAAGGTAACATGGTATTTATTTTCCTATGCTCATAAAACTACAATAAGTATGAAAAGATATACTAGATTTTATGACCTTAGTATTAAACCCATGCGCCTATCCCTCATACCCATATGCCTAAACCTAATCAATCCTCTCATACCTCTTGAACATGGTTAAGGGAAAAAATCATATCAAAATATGAAGCATGTATAGCAATGATAAGCCAGGAATATATTTCGTCCTTAAGCAATTCACAAACCTATATTATATCATGAACCATGATCTAACATCAGATTCACTACCTGAACATCCAATCACCTATCCCAAAATGATGCCTTGAACATCCAACGTCTTATCCTCATCATTACAGTAACGGGTAGAAATGAAATGGCTTATCTGGTGGCGAAGACATCTAGATAAGCCTCATCTAGTCACAATGTTTCCTTACGAAATCCTTAGTTAAACTTACGATTCGCATTACCAACAACATCACCATATTCCCCCTTGTCGTGAGCTTTCTCCAGTCTCGAGCCTACTCCTTTCCGGTACCAAAACCTTACCTCATCAATTGAGTAAACCCTTGTGCTACAACCCGATCCTTTTCTCACAACTTATAATGATGGTGGTTAGTAGACACAGACTGGTCTTCCAAATTTATAGGGAAACCGAGGAGTTCCAATTATGTCAAGAAAAATATGCTAGATCAGGGTGGATGTCATTTCTAGAAAAATTTACAGGCTGGCATGAGAAGATATCTCATGAATTTATTCAGAGTTATGATGGAGAGAATGCATATATAGGAAATCTACAACTGATAATCAACGAAGCAACCTTAAGGGAGGTAACAAAACTACCTAGCAGAGGAGCCAAATACTTCAAAGGTGTAGGAATCAACAAAGAAATGTGCCAACAATTCTTGAAAGAAGATCATCAACACCCTGACTAGAAAAAGGGGATCCCGAGGAACTACACCAAGGAAGAATTTCATCCAATGATTACTAGTCTTCAATGGTTTGTCACTTGTGAGGGCAGGTATGTTGTGGCCTTCATTTATCATCTTAGGATTCTATTACATTTTGATGGAGGCCCTGAAATCGATTTCCCATATTTTCTATGGATGAGTTTGAATAAAATGGTAAGAGGTGTTAAATCCATCTCCAAAATAGAGAAGACTAGCATTTACCATCAAGGTCTCATTAAAATGCTAGTTTTACATGAAATTAGGAAACAAAGGATTAGTTGGAAAACCCTTATCACACAACACCTTCCCACATAAAACAAACCTGTGGAGGAAACCCAGCATGCTCCAAAAAAAAGTAAGGAACCCCAAGAGAAAAAGAGCAAGAAGGATAAGACAACTCCACCATCATCTAGGGCAGTGAGCCAACATGAAAAAACATGGTCCTCTTCCACAGTCAATAAAATTTTTAAAAGATCTGAATCAAAAGGTAAAAACAAATTAGTTGAGGAGACTTCAACGGTGGAAGTTGAGAAAGAGGGTCATCAGACAAAAATGATGAAGAAAGGGAAGCATAGCTCAGAAACTAAAATTAAACAGTCTGTGGCACAACCCCTTGTCACCATTTCACAATTAGAAAAGAAGAAAAGGAATCCTGTGAGCATCCCTGATCCGATACCTCCTTGTAAAAGAACCACGAGGAGCATGGAAAAGAAGGGAAAAAAATAGCCATTCCTCATACACAGGAAGATCCAATCAACCTTACCTCCCCTTCTGAGGACTTATCAATCCAAGATGGCATCCCTAGTTTGACCGAGGAGCAAGCCACTATTACTTTATGTGGGATGAGGGAGGAAGTTGAGGAAAGGGAGTGTATCTAGCCAGTGATGATGGAGTCAACAAAGACCTTGACAAAAGAATAAATGAAGAAAAGGATTGGGGAACTGCAAAAACAAAATCAGGAACTCCAACAAGAAGTAAAGGAATATCAACTCTTGGACAAGTGTATCAAAAATGAAAATGAGCAATTGAAAGAAACCAACCAACAACTTCAAGATGACCATGAAGAGACCTCTAACAAGCTCAAGAAGGTATTATGACTTCCACAATACATTAGGGTCATCAAAAGGGAGCTAAAAGAAGAGGCTTCAGCCATCAACATCATTTATCCACCAAAGTAAAAAACACAGTCTCAAGTTTTGAAACATTTTGGGTTTGTTTTCAGTTGCATGAGGACATCCAATGATTTTGGCATGGGGGAATGTTGAGACCCGAAATTGACGTCTTCATTACCCTATTATACTCTTCACCTATACCTTTTTGGCCTACCTAAAGCTTGAGTGAATGACAAGAATGCTACCATTTTCCAGTAATAAGGTCATAAGGTAAAGTATGGTTAATTCATGCATTTTGTGGTTTATTGAGTTAGGGAATTAAATATTTCATGTACTAATTCTTCAATTTGTCATATATATAAATCTTTGACCTCTAGATATCCAGTGTTCCTGTACCATCTTAGCTATCCGGTACCTGTGCACCAAGACTGTTGTTGTCCGAATCTGGTACCAAACGCATCCGGTACCAACGACCACACACTGTTATGATCCGGTACCAATAGCCACGCACTGCCATGATCTGATACCACCTTTTGCACAATATCATGATCCAATACCATCTACCTGTTACGATTTGGTACTAATATGGAAGAGCCTAATACACTAAGTTAAGTTCCAGATATTTCCTAAGCCAATTGGTGTACGTCTATTTTCTTTAGCAAGTCTATGATAAGAATAGTTTGTTGATTGCCTCATCCTCATGCACTTTGTGTCATGAGGATGAAACTAAAGATGTAACTGAATGATTGAACCTAACAACTGATTGATTTTCTAATCACTTCACCTCCTCGTGTTTCATGATTAAGACTATTAAATAGTCGTGGCAAAGATGGTGGAAGTGTAGGAGAGTTAGCATGTTACCAATATGTAAAGCAGCGTATGATAGTACATAACATATTCTGAGTGAAGATTAATGGAATGTCATTTTATTTACATATTATGATTATCTATGATTAAGTGTGAGTTGATTTGTTAATGAAAGTTTGATTTTATGTTTTGAAATGTGAGTAAGAATAATGTGTGTGTTGAAGACAAGCTGCTTGTAGACTTCAACAGTTGACCTGTTGAAGCAGCAAGGGCCCACCAGCCAACAAAGGTCATCCTCTTTGTAGATTAGCATTATCATTTGTTTTCAGTAGTGTAAACATTAAATTAGCTAAATCTTTAACTCTGTTAGATGATAGCAGTATAGCTTAGACTAGGATTTCCATTATATAATTGTTTAGAGATCTTTATTTGCTCTGTTTTTTCATATGCGCTATTTCTGTTCTCATGAATTTGATTTCCTTGAGTGATCATAGATGTTGGCAACAATAGTCAAAACTATTTGGATAAGAACTAGTGATGTTCATTGTGAACCATAGCAGAACCAACATATTGACTATTGAACTACCCAGTCTATGCTTTGATGGTTGATGTGTGATTTCCCTTTCAGAAGTGTGGATTGCATAGTTAGTTTTCTGGGTCAGATAGCAGAGTTAATCTATCAAACCAATTACATATCATACTTGCATGTTCCATAATGGAGTAGATAGCCTCTCTGTGAAAGACAACCAAAGTGCATTGCAGTTTTCTATTTTGATTTGTTTCCAGCATACATAATCTAGTTTAATTCTATACTCGTAACATTAGAAATTACCTTTCTTACTGGTGTCTTGTAACTCTGTTGATTACGAATCCCGTATTGATAATTAATCAGTGCATTATACTAAAGATATAAGTAGCACAAAAATCATCCCAGGGTTTGTCCGGACTAGTCATTGCTTCAATTACTGCTTCGTTGGAGGGCAATACTAAGTCTAACAAATCGGTGTCAGCGAGAGAACCTTGAGCCCAAATAGGCTCTAGAAGTGGATGTAACTCTTGTGTAGGATTTGGATCTGTGTTGGTTGAAGCTTGCTGTACTAAAGAGTACACTACTTTAGAAACAAACAAGGGCATGGACATGCCTGGGTACCCTGTCCCATCCATTGTGGTCGATGGGGAAGGAACTATCCACAGATCGTTGAAGTAAGTTGTGCGAAATGAAAAAACTTGGAAAATCTCAACCTTATGGAGGTCGGATATGAACTTGAAATCACCTTGAGGGGGCGGGTAATCGAAGGTACCCATCAAATATGGGCACAAACCAACCCCTACGTTGACTACGCATGGTTAAGGATTATCAATCATCGGGACCGCAAACACCCCCAATGAAGGTTCAGATCTAGAGAAAGATAATTGATCAATGGTCACAATCCAGTCTTCATGTGGAAACAATAAGACCTAGAAAATTGTAGCAACCATTGCTTGCATGGCATAATTCCAACTCCTTCCTAACAAGAGAATGTAGTCGAGGGATGCGTCGACTATGTCTACCTTGACACACATGGTCTTCCCTCCTAATTTCACGAGGAGAGAGGGAATTATACCATGGGGTCGGAACGAATGACAGTCGAAAGCAGTGAGAAGAATAGGTGACGGACACAAAACGGGCTGGCCAATGGCCTTCCAACATGCCAATGACATAACGCATGTCGAGGCACCCTCATCAACCATCGTGCGAAAAATATTTCGAGTAAAAATTTTTGTGGGGTGAGCCACTATTATCTGAAACGCTACATGGTAAGGTAGATGAGGTTTTACGTCAGTTGTATCCAGCATGATGGTACCTGGATTAGAAGTCTCAATAGATCCTAAAGTGGTTAGCAAATCTTTCCTTTGGGATGGGAAACTTTGGAGGACCTCCAAAGAAGACATCGCACAAGGGGTTTGAGACAAATCCTCTACCACAGAATAGTTCTGGGCAGCCCTTGCGTTTGGGTTGTGAGAATATTTTTTGAATGTGACTTTTGGGATGCGTGTCATTATTTTTCCCAAAGTCTTCTCAATCTATAGAGGAAGAGATGGGATTTCAACTTCTTTTCCCTTCTCAAAAGTTCTTAGTTTACTATAGTCATGTGCTCTAGTCGATATAAAAGCATCACCCTTCATCATATACACATTCGCGAATGCGGGATTGTTTGAAGATGGAGAGGGTCCTTGACTGCCCCCTTATGCGCTTATAGAGGCTTGGGTTAGGTTTTTCCCATGCTAAAATGGATTGGTTAACACAACAGGTTGTTGCTGTGTCACAAATGTTTGGGCCTCTGCAAGCTGAGGACATTGGTGGGTCGGGTGGTCTTCTACGCACAGGTTGCATGGATACCTCACCTTTTGTTTCTCAGTGTTTCCCCCGCCAACATTATTAGGGGGTTTCTTATCCCCCTTACCCTTGTTTCATTATTTTTTCTTTCCTTCAGGCTACTGGGTGGCCTTTGGATTTGTCAATTGCAATGTGTGTACATCTAACGTTTTAGTAGGGGGAGAAGACAAAATAGTAGTTTGGTTGGCCGTTGTGTGATGTATAGACAATTGTTGTAATTTCTTTGTCAGTTGTTTAGCGGGATTTGTTTGTGTTGAACCAACAATACCATTGGCATGTGGTCTAGCTCTCTGTCTAGTTTTATCAAGTATTGAGAGTGGCACATCTTGCAAGATCTCGTATAATAAACTGGACTAAGAATAGATTAGCTCAAGTTGTTGAGCTCTCATGATGGCGTCCTCTTCGGAAAACACTCCCAACATTGCAACATCTTTGGATAACTGTGGGACCAAATACTTAAGGAACCACTCGAGCAAGAATGTTGGTGGGAATGGCACCTTAATTAAACTCTTCCGACGTCTCCATTCTTGGATGTGATCAGATATATGGTCCACTTTTGTCTGTGCAAAATTGTCCAAAAATTCTATGCCAGCATCGTATCTCACAGGTAATTGGAAATGGTTTAGGAAATCCATTGCCAATTTGCCGAAGGAAGAGTATCTTGAGCAGTCACGCTCAATGTACCATTTCGAGGCACTCCCAATGAGATTATGTTGAAACAATCGCAACTGTACAGATTCGTATTTCAATGAGTTAGATGAGCACGAAAGATGGAAGGTGGTCACATGATCTCTTGGATATTTGTTAGGCTTGGCTTCAAACATTGGTATGTCCAAAGGAAACTTCGTCGGCATAGGGGGCCAATACAGATCATGACTGATAGGGTCATTCAACAACCTTGTCAATTCTAGCAAATGCAAGGTTTCCAGGAAAGGTAATTTGAGTTTTTGGTGATAACATGGGAAAAAGGGACCTGGAGTTTGACTGACACTAGGTTGCCAGGAAAAGTTTGGCTGCTAGCCTGGCTTCTGGTAAAAGCCATGGCCAAGACCAGTGTACAGATTCTACGTGTGAGGAGACATCATCAGATGATTCCCAAAATAGGACGTAGATGGTTGGGTGTGCATTACATTCAGAGGACTTTGGGAAGGGTTTTCCCATGCCGATCCCATGGGGATAGGAAAAACACCTTGTCCCGAGTTCCATTGGTTGTGAAAAGAATTTCCCTAGATCGACATTCCTGATGAGGGAATAGATCCCTGCCAAGAATTCCAAGGCCCTGATGGGGAAGAAGTTCCTAGGTTTGCCCCCTATGTAGGAATAGTGCCCTGCATAGGAATAGGTTGTCTAAAACTAGGATGTCCCCCAGTCACGAAAGAAACTGATGAGAAGTGTTTCTACCAAACGCACCGAACAAATAAAATGGTGTCGAACCTACCGACATATTATGCGAAGGTGGTCCTTGACTCCCTCCAATTAAACTATGGTGTGCAGGTCTTATAACCCTAAATTGCACCACACATGCTTACCTGGCATCAGGCCAACTCATATCCCTTCATTGCCAAAATATCTGCTAAAAAACCTCTTTGAAAATCCTCTTGGGTCAAGGTACACGTGCCCTAACCCACTACTGCATGCGTGTGAATGTTGGCAGGCCTACTACAGCCCGTGTTTACCTAACAAAAAAGAAAAATAGGAAAGTTATCGATGAGACAAAAAGCTATGGTTCAGTTAACTGAAACTCCCGGCCATGCATGGCCGAGAGTTCATCCAAAACCCTAGCTCCTTCTAGCCTATAAAATAAGGGGTAGGGGTACCATTTGGAAGAGGAAAAATATAGCAAAGAAACTCTGCCCATTTTCCGAATCCATTGTCTCAACCCTTTAGCCTTTCCTCAAGCCTAAGGAGAATTAACGCAAAGCAGTTGGAGGAAAAAAGAAGAGGAGGAGCCCAGGATCAGGATCAAGGAGCGGTGGTCAGTCTCGACTTTGATTGTAAGTTGATTCATTTTGAAAATAATAAAAGAATACTTTTCTCATCCCAATGCATGAGTTATCTATGATTTTTTTAATTTAT
>SNQJ01S0095219.1:8045-29821 GCA_010110895.2 Picea sitchensis | reverse complement strand
TACTGATAGAAGGTTACAAGAAAGACTTGGAACACATAATACATCATTGAAATGACCATTATCTATTTTAAATGTTCCATATCCTACATGATCAAGATGGATATCGGTGGCCACCTACCTTTCCAACTGTCTTAAAACAATTTTCTGACAATTTTGGCAATTTACTATTTTTAGCAGTTTTAACTTCCAGGGCCATTTTGAGGGCCTAAATGAAGGTTTTTCGGGATCGAGATTCTTAATGATAGCCAAAGTAATGATTGATCCCCCCAAAATGAATCTTCTCAATGATACCTTTCCAATGGGCTATCATACACCTAAAACAAAAATCATATGAAAAAATTACGACCCTGGGAAGTTGATGTACTAACTTACCTAGATGGGGCCCACATGACTTTTGGCGCTTCATCTCCTAGGGTTAGGTTTTTGGATGTCTAGGGTTTTTGGAATTCCTGTTTATTATAAAAAGGTCTTCAGAGCCTCATTGTAATCATATTCTTGCGAATGAGTGCAGCTGTCACATCTCTTCTAAGCAATAAGCTACCACCATTCTAGCAAGCTTGTTCCTGCTGCATTTTACAGTTTCAGCTTATTTCCTTTTTGAATAGAAAACCAGTTTTATTGTATATCTATTATTTTGTGTTAAAAACCTGTTAACAATATGTAGTCATTTCCTTCTTCTCATAAAATCTGGATTAGTGGTATTAGAGGGGTTTTCTCCTTGTCGTCTTAATGCATGTCGCCAATGAGGTTGGAGTACAAAGAGTTGGGTCTCGAGCTTATTTCTCTTGAGGAAAAAAGCTCTCACATGCCTAAGAGACCTCTCATGGCAGGAGAAAATAAATATGATGGGACAAAAGATCCTTTCAAACTATTTATTGAGAAATCCCTCACACAAAAAAGGAACAAGATGATGGATAGTTTCGTGCAAATCCTTCGACAACTACCAACATGAGACACATCTTCTTTGAGCGGAGGCACCACCCCCTTCAAGGTATAGATAAACTTTTATATTCCTATATTTGAAGTTCATATAGACGCAGATTCTATAGACAAGTGGTTGAATCTACTAGAAGGGTATTTTTCTATCCATAACTTTTAGAATAGAGAAAATATTACTTTTACGCTCCTCAAAGTCGTTCCCCATGTCAAAGATTGGTGGGAAACTTTTTGTGAGCAAAAGGAAAAAGAGGAACCCTCATTATTTATAGTCACGACCACCTGGGAATCCTTTAGAGATGTTATTAAGGAACAATAATACCCTGTCAGAAGTTATGGCGACTTGTATACCAAATGGACCACACTGCGGAAAAAAAGAGACCAAGCAGTGCCATCTTTCACAAATATCTTTCATACCTTGTGCACCAATATGGGTATCAAAGGTTCAGAATGAAATCTGGTGCTCAAGTATCATGGTGCTTTGCATAGATACATCCAGACCGAAATGGATTTTTTGGACATCTCATCCTTGGACACGGCCTACCGATATGCCGTAAAAATCGAGCAGAAGCTCAAACAAAAGACACGATAATTTGGGCGTGGGAACACCTCACAACAAAATCCAAGAAAGAGAAACCCCAACCCATCGAACAAAGGATAGAGAAAATATGGATAGTATCAGGACAACCAGTCCAAGCCATAAGCAAAGAAGGACACCAGAAAGACAAAGAAATATACCGAGAAGTGGTGCAACTTCCATAAGAGCCCTTGGCATAAAATTGTTGACTGCCTCTCAAAGAATTCACTAGTGGCTGAAGTGAAAGCCTCTGAATCAGATGCGGGCTTAGAATATGAGATATAAATAGAAAGAGGAATATGGATCATTGACACAGAACGTAGTGCCATCGTTTCTACCACCAAGCTCCATCCTGGTGAACCAGACGAGCCAGAAGAAGGAGAACGCCTCTTCCATTGATAGATGTGGGTAAAAGGAACCCCACTGCACTTCATCATGGATAGCAGTAACCAGAAGAACCTCATCTCAGCAGAGGTCATCAAGCAGCTGGCCCTGCCAAAAACACCACACCCATAATCCTACACCATTGGATGGCTCTGCCAAGGAAGCGATCTCTGCGTTAGCCAACAATGTCGACTGTCGTACGACATCAAGCCCTTCAAAGATGAGGTATTGTGTGATGTTGTTCCTCTTGAAGTTTTTGATTTTCTTTTGGGACAACATTATTTATGGAAACGTCATGCTATATATGAGTCTAGGCCTTGTAGTGTTATTTTTACTTTGAACAGGAAATTGTACAGGATACCCGAGGCAGTCCCACCTAGTGTTATTTCCTTGATCTCTACTAAGTAATGAAGGAAGGTCATCTCTATGATGGGGAAGTTTGTCTTCTTCATGATTCACTCTCAAAATATGTGAAAGATCACAGCCACATCCAGGGTCTCTGCGACCAATCTCTCCACACAGCAGAAGAAAGTAGATAATTTCATGGAAGAATACTCAGATATATTCTCCTCACCTACCGGGATATCTCTGCACTTCCAAGTCAAGCACCCCATTGATCTGATCCTCGACGCACCACTGCCCAATGGGACATTCTATCACCACTCTCTATTAGAGAATGAGGAGATCAAGTGACAGATCCAAGAACTACTCCACAAGGGGCACATCTGTCCCAACTCATCACCTTGCGTTAGCCCAATCGTGTTGGTACACAAGAAAGATGGAACTTGGCGAATATGCATTGATTACCAGGCTCTGAATGAAATCACAGTCAGAAACCAATACTCGATTCCTCTAATTGATGACCTCCTTAAGAAACTCACAGGGGAAAAATACTTCAGTAAGATTGATCTGAAGTCTGGCTACCACCAAGTCCCGATATAACAAACAAATCTATGGAAAACTGCCTTCAAGTTAAAGGAAGGCCTTTTAGAATGGTTGGTCATGCCCTTTGGTTTGAAAAATGCTCTAGCCACTTTCATGAGGATGATGGACGATATCCTATGACCATTCACCAAGAATTTTGTAGTTGTGTATCTAGATGACATTCTCATTTGCAACAAGATTTGGGTCGAACACTTGCAACATATTCAACAGGTTTTGCACACCCTGTGGCAATACAAGATATATGCCAACTTGGAAAAATGCTCCTTCAGCATGGACAAGGTCCATTACCCGGGCTACATAATTTATCAGCATGGCGTACATGTATATCTAGCCAAGATCTAATTCCTCCGTGATTGGCCAACCCCAACCACACTTACTGAGCTTCGGAACTTCTTGGGCCTTGCCAATTTCTACTACAAGTTCATGTTGGGATTCTCCCATATTGCATGGGCCCTCAGCCAAATAACCAGGGGTGGTGGTAAGGAAAAATTTGTGTGGGGCCGGTCTCAACAACAAGCGTTCAATGATTTGAAGCAGCACTTGTGCTCATCCCTAGTACTTTCACTACCAGACCTACAACAACCCTTTGGGATCGAGACATATGCTTCAGATTATGTGGTGGGCGCCATTCTCACTTAGCACATCCACCCCATGGCCTATCATAGTGAGACACTATCAGATGTTGTCTGTAAGTACCCTAATTATGACAAAGAAATGTACTCCATTGTGCAAGCCTACCACCAATGGATACATTACATTCTTGGGAAGGAGACAATCATTCACACTGATATTAATCCACTGCAGTTCATGCAGAAACAAGGAAAATTGTAGAATGATCACCATCAAAAGTGGTCCACATACTTGCAACAATTCCACCTCAACATCAAGTATAAAACAAGAAGCACCAAATGCATCACTGATTTCCTCAACAAACTGCTAGTCGTGGCACTCACCATGGTGCTAGACTCTTATGGCCATGAGACCTATGGATGGCCCCAACTCCCTGAGATAGAGCCAGACTTCTCCACCACCTACCAAATGTTGGGTGCAAACACATTTGTCGATAATTTCCATCTTCAGCATGGGATGAGAGCCTTCCCTATGTCCAACATAGCTACAACCGAGCCCTATATAGCTCAACTGACCACAACCCCTTTCAAGTGGGGTTGGGATTCCAACCATTGGGTCCCATTGTTGTTGTACTTGCCCTTGCAATCACCTCGACCGACTCATCTCCTGCTCCAACTGAAGCTGAAAAAGCCACTCAGTTCATTGAGAGGATCCAACACACCCTCTAATAGGTTTAGGATATCCTACAGAAGTCCAATGACAAGTACAAGCAACGCCATGATGAACATTGGGTGTCACATAAGTTTCAGGTGGGAGAAAAAGTTTGGTTGCACCTGTAGAAAAAACACCTTACATGACCCCATCATAAGCTTCGCCCAATCTGTTATGGGCCATACACCATCACCAAGGCCGTGGGGGATAATTCTTGTGAGCTCAACATTCCTCCTTTCCTTGGCCTGCACCGAGTGTTCAACGTGGATCTCCTCCACCCTTATTTCCCACCATTATTGGACACCTCAGACGTAGCAGAGCAGCTGACACCAACATAGCTCAACCCTGAATTATTACAATAGGAATTCAATGATCATATTGTGGACACATAGATCAAGGTCACTCGACAACAAAGGATCCATCTTTATCGAGTCGTCAAAGCAGGGCATCTCCTGCACCAAGGCAAGTGGCTCACCCAAGACAAAATTCAACAGAAATTTCTTCATATGTTGGGGGAACTCAATAAAATGGAGACCATTTCTTCCTAAGGAGGGAGTATTTATCAAGGTGTATATCGGTGGCCACCCACCTTTTCCAACTATCTCAAAATAGTTTTCTGACAATTTTGGCAATTTACTACTTTTAGCATTTTAAACTTCCGAGGCCATTTTCAGGGCCTAAATGAAGGTTTTTCGGGATCGATATTCTAAATGATATCTAAAGGCATGATTGATCCCCCCAAAATGAATCTCCTTGATGCAGACCCCCGACCCTCGGGTCAAGGTCTACGCAGGATCGTTCTAAATCTGCCCCTTGAGTATGATTGACTCTTCGATTCCTCCACAGGGAATCCCACACACACCACAGTGTTCTCCACAGGTCCTTATAGGTATGCCCATGTGATAAAACATAAGGCATCAACCCAAATCTCCTAACCAACAATATGATCACTCCCTCTATCGAATCAAAACTTCGGGTTTTGCGACTTCGCGAATCCTGATGTTGAGTTTTTCACTCTTCAATCCTCTGAAACCTGAAATGTCGAATTACCGAAATCCTTGGCTGCGTCCTCCTCCACAACTGTGTTGTTTTGTGACTTCGATAATTATAGTGAAAAGACCCCCAACTCTTGTCTCCAAAACTACCGAAATGTTGAACCCTGATGCGTTTAGCAAAGACTGGCTTCCCGATGAAACTTTTCGCCGATTCGAAGTTTCAGACTTCATGAATTCGCGAATCCGGATACAAGACTCTCAGTTCTCCAACCTACGAAACCCCAAAATAGTCAATGAAGTTGGCTCCACCTAGCGACGAGTATGCCACCTGTCTTCTCCACTGTCCTCTATCTTTGACGTGGATTCTTGCCACCTATCGACATGAGCGTTTCAACTTTTGGGACTTGAACAAACCTCCAACAACCATTCCTCTTCCACTTTGAGACCCTGAACTCTGAAATGGCACCTCCAAAGGGATCAATGACTATAAGCCTCACTAAATCCAATGGTCTGCATTATTTTGGGCTTCCGGGTATCAGAAGTTCGAAACTCTCGATCCCACAATATTTGCCTCCTTTATTTTTCGACACCCAAAGTGTCAAAATCCTGAAATTCACACCACAATCCTATCGTGACTCACGAATTTGGGACTTTCACTCCACTATGATCGACTCC
Source organism: Picea sitchensis (assembly GCA_010110895.2). Lineage (NCBI taxonomy): Eukaryota > Viridiplantae > Streptophyta > Pinopsida > Pinales > Pinaceae > Picea > Picea sitchensis. The sequence goes on along the minus strand of SNQJ01S0095219.1, from coordinate 24,028 downwards.
TTGTTTTCAAGACCCCCGAAATATCGAACTCTAAAATTCTGAAGTGCCGAAAATTCTACGCCTCATCTTCACACACGATAATCCATTTCGCGATTCAGAAATTCGAGTGACCAAGGGATTTAGCTTGCACTCCAGACTTTAAAAACTTATCCACCTTGCAACTCCTCTATATCCAACGTTTCTCGTGACTTCACGAGTTCTCCATGGAGAAATTCGACCGTTTGATTCCTTCCTCTTAATCTCTGCAAAACAAACCGGTGTTCTTCACTAGGACTTAACTTATGCGAGGTGACTTCAACCCCGTCTCCCTTTGAAGTGTTTCAATATCCTTCTTCCTTTGAATGCCTCAAAGGTTCTAACCCTCCTGATCTTTCTCTTACAACTCAAGCCTCGAAAGGACCCCTGCACACACTCCTTTCGACAATCTTTCAAATACTTCTGGGTATTTGATCTTTTCGACTCTGTGTACTCTTGGCAATAACAGTCCTTCACTCTTCAACCTTAGTTGATGAAATTCAAGGATTCAACTAGCCTATGCACACCTTGCATGGCTTCTGTGCTTTTCATGCACTTCTGCTGGAATGAGAGCAATGGTATCCCTCCTGAGCTTTCTGAGATAAAGCTCAGACCTTCATCGATGCACACATTGCAGATGTTTTACTGCACTCCTTGCAGGAACTTCTCTTAGGAAGAGAAACAATTGAAACTCATTCTCTTTCTCTCTTAGACTTCATATAATTAACATGAAATCACACATTCAACATAGCATGGGAACAATTGCATAATCAGAGAGAATAGAATAGTTGCAAGCATACCATTTAGCATATGTAAACAGTAAACATCATAGCACGATGGAATCTGAGTCAAAGCTTCATATATTAACTCAAATACTCATGTACATGGGTTCTTCTCTACAGCTCTCTGCTTCAGCTCTCATAATGATGATAATGTTCCTAATACAATGATATAATGGTGAGGGTGTCTATATCCATTTTCCCTCCTATGCTCTAAAACTGTCTATTCTCTTAATTCAAACCTACCTACTTTCATTAATTACGTATAAATGATTTTACATTTTACAGATGGGAGTAACCTCTAGATATGTTTACAATCTCCAATATATAAATGCAAAGTACGCCTTCTTCCTAACTATTACATTAATGCCTTTTAAGTTCAAAATTCAAAATGGTTCTTATGAAAATGTGCTTCTTTTTCCATGTTTGCGTCCAGCTGCTCCTTTGCTATGTGCGTGCTTTTGGCCTTGTACGATGCTCCTACATCATACTCCCTCACTTGAAAATTTTCATGAACTCTTGTTCATGAGATATTGCATGGTATGTGCATGCTTTTGAATTTCTACTTCATCCTCCCAACTAGCATCTTCAAATGGATGTCCCTTACATTTGTCCAAGTATTCAAAATAATTTTTCTCCTGGTCTTTCTGCTATTCCTTTTGTCAATTATGCTTTCCATTTGTGGCTTTGCAGCTACAGGCATTTGTTTTGTCCATTGAACCTCTTTCTATTCATTTTCTGCTCCTGCTTCTTTAGTTCTGTAATGATACAAATCCGTGACATTGAATATCGGTGATATTCCGCTCCCATTGGGTAATTCAATCTCATATGAATTTGCCCCAAATTTCCTTATGACCTTGCACGGTCTAATCCTTTTCATCTTCATTTTGTTTTATGTTCCCCTTGGGAACCTCTCCTTCCTCAAATGAACAAGAACTAGATCACCAACTTGAAATTGAAGTTCTCACCTGTGCTGATCTACTCTTCGCTTGTAGTCTTGACTTGAACTCTGCAATCGTTCCTTGACTCGGTTGTGAAGCTCCTTCATTGCTTCTGCAAAGTCTTCTGCACTAGCACTTCTGAATTCAGCTTGTTCTGAATCTTTCAATTCAGAAACTCCCCTTGGCTACATTCCATATACAATCTAGAATGGACTCTACCCTATGCTTCTGTTGAGTGATTCATTATAAGAAAATTCTGCCTGTGGTAGAATATGATCCCACTGACTGTGGTGTTCAGTCACTAACCTCCTCAACAAATCTCCCAAGATTCTATTCATGACCTCTGTCTTTCCATCCGTCTGAGGATGATATGTTGAGCTAAAAGACAAACCTGTCTCCAATTTTTTCCATAAGGTCCTCCAGAAATGTCCTATGAACTTGGTATCTTGATAAAAAATGATACTCCTTGGCAAGTTGTGAAGTCTGACGACTTCCTTGAAAAACAGGTTCGCAATATGAGTTGCGTCACTGGTTTTCTGGCATTGTATGAAATGTGCCATTTTTGAGAATCTTTCGACTACCACAAAGATTGAATCAGATCCTCTTTGTGTTCTTGGCAGTCCTAATATGAAATCCATGCTCACTACGTCCCACGACCTTTCTGGTATGGGTAATGGCTGGTATAACCCTGTGTTCTGCCTTTTCCCTTTAGTGTGCTGACAAATTCTGCACCTGTTCACAAATTTCTTAACATCTATCCTCATCCCTGGCCAAAAATATGAGCCATTCAACTTTGAGAACATCTTATCATGACCAAAGTGTCCGGTCAATCCTCCACTATGTTTTTCCTTCAGCAGGTTCTCCCTCATGGAGCATTTTGGAATACATAGTTGATTACCCCAGAATAATAACCCATCCTAGATCGTGTATTTGGTCCACTGGCTTCTGTCCTTGAGAATTGGATTCTCAGATGCCTCATACGCTTCCTTAAAATTTGGGTCATCCCTATACATTTCTTTGAGGTTATCAAAACCCAAAGTCTTGACTCTGAATTCCTGCATGAACAAACATTTCTTGCTCAAAGCATAAACAACTTTGTTAGTAGTTCCAGAAATATGCTTAGTCACAAAAGTAAAATTTTGCATGAATTCAACCCATTTAACATGTTTTTGGTTCAACTTCTCCTGTTGAGTCACGAATTCCAAAGCATGATTATGACTGTACAAAAAAACTCTTTAGGAACCAAACAATGTCTCCATTTCTTTAGTGCTTGTATGACTGCATAAAATTCCTTGTCATATGTTGAGTATTTGATATTTGCTTCATTCAATTTTTCACTGAAGTATGTGATCGGCCTGTCGTCTTGGCTCAAGACCACTCCAATTGAAAATCCACTCACGTCACACTTGACCTTGAATGTGTTGCTAAAATCTGACAAAACCAGAATCGGTTGCTCAGTGATCCTCTTCTTCAATAGATTGAAGCTCTTCTCTGCGTCTTCTATCCAGTGAAAAGATTTGTGTCTTTTCTTCACCGTATCCATCATTGGTGCACTAATTCCACTAAAATTTCGGATGAATTTCCTATAGAAACTTGCCAAACCATGGATGCTTCGAACTTCAAACATGCTCTTCGGCAATGGCCAATTCTTAATTGCATATACCTTTTCTAGATCCATCTTCAACACATTTGCAGAGATAACAAAACCCAAATAAATGTGTTTTGTCCTCATAAATGATGATTTCCTCATATTTATCAACAATTTATCTTGTTGTAATCTCTTCATTACTGCAGCTAAATGCTTCAAGTGCTCTACTTCTGTTTTGCTGAAAATTAATATATCATCAAGATATACAATGACAAATTTTCCCATGAAATCCTTCAGGAATTCGTTCATCAACCTCATGAAAGTACTGGGTGCATTCGTTAAACCAAATGGCATGACAAGCCATTCATATAGCCCCTCATTCATCTTGAATGATGTCTTCCATTCATCACCTTCTCTCATGCGAATTTGATGATACCCGCTTTTCAAATCAATCTTTGAAAAAAAATTTACTCCACTCAAGCAATCCATCAAGTCGTCCATCCTTGGCAATGGAAATCTGTATCTGATGGTAATATTATTGATCGCCCTTGAGTCTGTACATATTCTTCAGCCTCCATCATTTTTTGGGCTGAGAATTGTCGGAACAACGCATGGACTCAAGATTTCTCTAATCAATCCTTTGTCCATTAAATCCTGGACCTGTCTCTTGACTTACTCATTTTCCTGTGGCATCAACCTGTATGTGGATTTGTTTGGTAAACTGGCTCCAGGTATAAGAACGATATGATGGCTTATGCTCCTAATAGGTGGCAACAAACAAGGTAGTTCATCCACTACTATATCATCAAACTCTTCCAGCAACTCCTAGATTTATTCTGGTAAATCATCTATCCTTGTATTGGTCAAAACAATTTTAGTCTTCCTGACCACAATAAATTGTGTATCTTCCTTCTTCTTAACCTCATTAAGAATTTCCTTCCCACTCATGAGAAGTACAGTGTTGCTTGTCTCTTTTTTCACCTCTTTATCTTTAATTGGCAGCAACATGTGAGTCTTGCCATTTTTCTCCAGGGTGTACATGTTCTTTCTCCCATCATGAACTACGTTCCTTTCATATTGCCATGTTCTACCCAACAATAGATGACAAACATCCATAGGAATGGCATCGCATAATATTTCATCTTTGTATCCCCCTATTTTAAATTCAACTAAACACTATTTAGTGACATTTACCTGATGTCCTATTTGTAGCCATGAAACTCTGTATGGGCTTGGATGTACAATAGTCTCCAGCTCCAAATTTTCTACCATCTCTGTAGATATGAGATTGTCTATGCTATCGTTGTCCACTATGACTTTGCATACCCTGTCTTTGGTTTTGCAAGCAGTCCGAAACAAACTGTTTCTTTGGGTTGGGTTCTCTGCCTCCTTCTTTGGCTTTAAGAGAACTTTCCTCATCATTAAGGATCATCTGCCCTTAGCATATTTTGTCTCCACATTCCATCCTTGAGCTTCGGCAATGTGAGTTTCACCACCATCTTTTTTCTTATCTAGACACCCATAGGATTTATGTCTGATCTTTCCACAGACAAAGCATTTTACTTCACCGCCTTAGACTCTTCCTCTTCCTTTGGCTTGAGGAAAAGTATTTTTATCAGCATACTACCCTCTCTGTGAGATTCCTCCTCTCTCATGTTGAGTTTGAGGTTTCTTCCCCTCTTCTTTAGATTTCTGAGTTATGTATTGGGCAATTGTTTTTCCTCTGGCTTGACTTATACATTGACCTCTGTGACCTTGTTTCTGGCTCAACTTCTCTTCATATTTTAGAGCCATCTGGTAAGCATCCTCTATATTTCAAAGGGTCATCATGCTCATCTCATCTTGAATGTCATATCACAAACCATTCATGTATCTGGAAACTTTTTCATCATCACTTTCTCGATGACCTGCTCTGATGTTTATCCTATAGAACTCTTCAGTGTATTATTTCACTGACATCAACTTCTGTCTCAAATTATGCATCCTCCGAAATAGAGTGATTTGATAATCCTTGGGTATAAATTTGGCCTACCATTCTATCCTAGCTCTTGATTTTCTGCTTTCCCTTGCAACGTTTGTCAGCCTGCAGTTCATCCCACCATAGTGCTACATGCCCTTTAAGTCTAGTGACGACATGTTTGACCTTCTTATATTCCTCGACAAACTCATAGTTGAAGTATTTATCTAGAGCTCTAATCTAGTCTAGAATATCTTCAACATCTAAGTTTCCCTCATACATGGGAATCTCCATTTGTTTTTTGGCACCTATCCTTGCAACATCACTAGATAGGCATTCGTCTGTAGCGTATTCGACTGCGACTTCTTCTCCTTCATTTCCAGCTTCATTTTCACTTTCAGCCTCACTGATATCCCAAGCGTCCACTGTGCACCTCTGTGTTGTCTCCATGGAATCAATCCCGACACGTAATTTGCGCATTTCTCTTTCCACTACTGGATTAGGAATTGGCCTATATCTTCTTCTCAGTGGCATGGCTGAGAAATTTTTATCCCTTCTCCCTACTACAGAAAGAAAAGAACTTGTTCTGAGCTGTGATACCACAAATGATGCAGATCCCCGACCCCCGGGTTAAGGTTCGTGCAAGATCGTTCTAAATCTGCCCCTTGTGTCTGATTGACTCTTCGATTCCTCCACAAGGAATCCCACACACACCACAATGTTCTCCATAGGTCCTTATAGTTATTCTCTCTCGTGTGATCAAACAGAAGGCATCAACCCAAATCTCCTGACCAACAATATGATCGCTCCCTCTGCCGAATCAAAACTTCAGGTTTCGCGACTTCGTGAATCCTGATGTTGAGTTTCTGACTCTTCAATCCTCTGAAACCTGAAATGCCAAATTGTCGAAATCCTTGGTTGTGTCCTCCTCCACAACTGTGTTGCATTTCACGACTTCGGTAATTTTGGTACAGAGACCCCTGACTGTTGTCTTCGAAACTGCTAAAATGTCGAACCCTAATGCGTTCAACAAAGACTGGCTTCCCACCAAAACTTTTCGTCGATTCGGAGTTTCAGACTTCGCGAATTCATGAATCCAGATATAAGACTCTCAGTTCTCTAACCTTCGAAACCCTGAAACAGTCAATGAAGTTGGCTCCACCTGGCGATGAGTACGCCACCTGTCTTCTCCACTTTCCTCTATCTCTGACGTGGATTCTTGCCACCTGTCCACATGAGCGTTCCGGCTTTTGGGACTGGAATGAACCTCCAACAACTTTTCCTCTTCCACTTCGAGACCCCGATCTATGAAATGGCACCTCCAAAGGGATTAACGACTGTAAATTTCACTTGATCCAACAATTTGTGCTATTTCGGGCTTCTAGGTACAGGGAGTTCGAAACTCTCGATCCCACAATACTTGCCTCCTCTGTTTTTTGACGCCTGAAGTGTCAAAATCCTGAAGTTCATGCCACAATCCTATCACAACTCATGAATTTGGGACTTTCACTCCACTATGCTCGACTCCTTATCGTCAAGACCCCCGAAAAGACGAACTCCAAAATTCTGAAGCACCGAAAATTCTATGCCTCATCTTCACACACGATAATCCATTTCGTGATTTAGAAATTCGAGTGACCAAGAGATTTAGCTTGCACTCCAGACTTTCAAACCTTATCCACCCTACAACTCCTCTAGATCCTACGGTCCTCGCGAATTCACAAGTTCTCCACGGAGAAATTCAACCGTTCGATTCCTTCCTCTGAATCTCTGTGAAACAAACTGGTGTTCTTACACTGGGACTTAACTTTCACGAGGTGACTTCAACCTCATCTCCCTTTGAATTGTTTCGATATCCGTCTTCCTTTGAACACCTCAAAGGTGATAACCCTCCTGAGCTTTCTCTTATAACTCAATCCTCGAAAGGACCTCTGCATGCACTCCTTGTGGAAATCTTTCAAATACTTCTGGGTATTTGATCTTTTCAACTCGGTGTACTCTTGGCAACAATAGTCCTTCACTCTTCAACCTTAGTTGATGAATTCCAAGGCTTCAACTAGCCTGCGCACACCTTGCATGGATTATTTTCTCTTCTTTCACTTCTGCTAGAATGAGAGCAATGGTATCACTCCTGAGCTTTCTGAGATAAAACTCAGACCTTCATCGATGCACACCTTGCGGATGTTTTACTACACTCCTTGAAGGAACTTCTCTCAGGAAGAGAAATAGTTGAAACTCATTCTCTTTCTCTCTCATACTTCATATACTTAACATGAAATCACACATTCAACACAACATGGAAACAATTTCATAAATAGAGAGAATAATATAGTTGCAGGCATACCATTTAGCATATGTAAACAATAAACATCATAGCACCATGGAATCTGAGACAAAGCTTCATGTATTAACTCAAATACTCTTGTACATGGGTTCTTCTCTACATCTCTCTGCTTTAGCTCTCAAAATGATGATAATGTTCGTAATACAATGATACAATGGTGAGGGTGTCTATATCTGTTTTCCCTCCTATGCTCTAAAACTATCTAATCTCTTAATTCAAACCTACCTACTTTCATTAATTACGTATAAATGATTTTACATTTTATATATGGGAGTAACCTCTCTAGATATATTTACAATCTCCAAGATATAAATGCAAAGTACGCCTTCTTCCTAACTATTACATTAATGCCTTTTAAGTTCAAAATTCAAAATGGTTCTTATGAAAATGTGCTTCTTTTTCCATATGCGCGTCCAGCTGCTCCTTTGCTAGGCATGTGCTTTTGGCCTTGTACGATGCTCCTGCATCACTCCTCTATGATACCTTTCCTTAATACTTTATCTCTGTTATTTTTTGTTAAACACTTGTTAATAATATGTAGTCATTTTGTTCTTCTCATAAAATTTGAATCACCACAACACTAAGATATCTATCATCACTAACAAATAATTTTTTGGTGTTACATTCATTTAGAGCATAAAATATGTCTTTATCCTTAGCCATATGATAATATTCTCCAAAATCAATAAGCCACTCATCAGAAGAAGATGTAGAAGTTGTATTGAAGGAGAAACCAGAAGCAGAAAGTGCATGCCCATGAGAATAAGAATAAGAAGTAGAATCCATATTGATGTTGTACTTCTTCATCGTTGCTTCTAAATATGCCATCTTCTTGAAACATTTGGACTCATCATGACCATCTTTATCACAAAAGTTGCAATGTATGCCAGTCTTCTTATTTTTATATTTTGCTTCTTTGTCACCATTAGGAGTTGAAGCTGTCTGAGTGGGTTTTGGACCCTTATGTTGATTGTTGTTTTAGTGAGGATGTTGCTTCTTGGGATACTTGGGTTTATCTTTCTGCTGGGAAACTAAGGATTTATTGGAAGTACCTATAGTGTTGATCACTCCAAAGCTTATCTTCCTCTCTAATCAAATCAACACAAAAGGAATCAAGAGTGGGTTTTTGATAAGCTTTCCATAGAGCGTCTCTCATGGCATAAAAGGTAGATACAAACACATAATATGCACTACCTATCTTAGAAAGAATAAGATAGATGCAATGCTCTTCTTCCATTTTTATCTCACATTCTTCACATAAAATTATGAGTGTTTTAAATTTAGATAGATAGCCTCCAAGACAAGAAAAATAAGTTGAACTTAAGGTCAATGCTTGATTTTCTAACTGTTGTGCTTGAATAATATTGAGTTTACCAAACAAAGATTCAATCTTTTCCCAAGCTTCATCGGGGTCATCAATTTCTTTAAGGTGGAACCTTAAATTAGGAGAGATGGACATTCTGATTAGTCCATGTGCTTCGTCACTACTATTAGCCCATTTGAATTTCTTATCATCATCAGTGGGTGCCTTTTCCTTTCCCAAGATAATCCGGTACAAGCCTTTACTTCTTAATAAATCCTCCATATGGGATTTCCATTGGAAGTAGTTGGTGCTGGTAAGAAAGAGATTACTTGTAGAAGCCATATTAAATATGCAAATAACATGGATTTAAAAACTGAAAATGGTGATTTGGATGGAAATATATCGAAAAATTAGGCAATTTTAAAAAATATGGCACTGAAAACGGACTTCAGATGTGAGAGTTATGCCCTTTTTAAAAAATGCATAAATGGTAACCAAAGGACCACATGGTGGTGTAAGCTGCTTTATGAAGTGACCCACTTTTATAAAGAGACATAGGGATCACTTTTACAATGAATTTACTTTATAAAAGAAAAGATGCATAGAAAATAAATAACTCTGAAATAAAATATTAAAGCTACTTATAGTGATTCACTTTTATACTTGAAGTGAAATACACTTTACAATTTTAATGTCTAGCAAAAAAAGTAACAAAAGAGAGACTTGAACTCAAGAAACCAAATGGTCTAGCAAAATATATTGTAATGTCCAGAAAGATGATTGTTGTTGTTTTTGGCCTTGGAGAGCATGCTAAAAAAAAAACTTTTCACACAAGAAGAAAAAATCGCTTCTCGATGACAAGAAGGGTTAGATCTCGGTTAGCTTACTTGAAATATGTACCTTTTCCTATCTGTTTTTGATTTTCCAAGATCGCACAGGGCACGGGGAAAATATCATACACATATCTAAAAGAGTAGCAACCTAGAAATAAATAATATAAAACCAAAATAATAGTTTGCAAAAATTTTAAAAATGCGTATGTAGGCTTTATACCTCCAGATCTAACTGAAATGGTCATATCTTGGGAAAATGGAAACCTTTTAGAGTGAAAAGAAAAGTGTTCCTAAATAAAACGAGCACTCCAGATGCAATGGAATAGTCCTCTCATCCTAGAAATGTATGGAAATGATAGAAAATGTAGATGAGACAACTCGTCTTCAATATCTTGATCTACAATAGGAGTGGGTCTTCAAACATGCTTTGATACCATGTTTGACAACACAGGTATTCCAGCAGAGGATGAATACCTTTAGTAACAACTCACATAACCAAATCAAAGATCAACACACCAATGTTTTCACGTGGTAAAACCCCTATGGGGAAACATTCACGGCCCTAGCCAACACAACCACTTGGAGTAGTTTATTAATGTAAAAGAAAAATATTACAGAAATATTTTACAAGAGAGTTTCTCATAATCAATCATAGAAAAATGACCCTCCGTTCTATTTAAATAAGGATCATGGAACAATCGGGTGTTAAGCCATAGATCAATGTCTGTTAATATCGAGGAGAATATGAACCATCAAATCACTCTATGTCGAGAACGTATCATGACCATCAGATTTCCTAACTACAAATGCATACTAAAGAAACACACTAAGATTTTTTTTTTTTACCTTATGAAACATTAGACCAAGTAGATCTTAACTAACTATTAAGTGTCTAAATATACTAATAGGATTTCCTTTGACTCAACTGTAGGGATCACACTTGAGGACTAGGACCAATTAGATTGTTCCCCATTTGGAATAGTGTTATCCTCTGGATTAATGGCCTGATATTTGTTCGATGAGCTTTAATTATTGTCTGTTTTGTTTCAAATGTGTTCCTTGAACTATTTGATTACCTTTTAATTATTTTATTTCCTTTATTTTTTTTATTACAAAGGGGAATAAGAATAACAAAAGAAATATATGTTTGGGGGAAATTTGTGCCCAGGATAACCCTAAGCAATGACAGGTAAGTAATATATGCAATTAAATCCCTCTAGCACTAATACCAAATGACATTTATCAATCACCAGATATACCTAAGGAACATAAATAAATAGCATCCATGCCTTATATTTCACCCAAAATTATCCAAAGATTTCTTAAATAATCAAGATAACTAGAAATAATTAAGATCTTACTAGATGCTTGTAGATTTCAATAAAAATGAAAAAAAATCCATTGATAAGATGACAAGCACAAATTTGGTAAAATTCCTTGGCTACTTTTGAGCTTCTAAATTAACTTTGAAAGATAGTTTTCACTTTCATCAACCCAATTTTTTCTTACAAAAAGCATCGACCTTATGTGCATGGTCGATTCTCTTATTTATCAAAAAATAAAACTATCTAAAAACAATACTAATTCCATTTTAATAAAAAACAAAAATAAATGTGGACTCATCCATGTGTTTCCTCCTAGATATTCCTCATGCATTAGGTAACTAATCCAGTGGATTCGCTTTGCCATACTTGATCCACTAGGAGAAGAGTTCCTCACATGTGTGCATGTAAGGGAATTGATGCTTATACATGGGTGCACTAAGTACTTCCCTAATCTCTCTATTTCACTTTCTATAATTGTTTTCCTTGGCATCCACATTCTCTAGAATGATCATTTGCTTGATGGTGTCTTCCATAAACCTTTTAAATTTCCCTCATGTTTTTTGATGTTAGTGATAGCATCATACAGGTACTTTCACATTGGCACATGTCTATCATGTGGAAGTCATCAAAATCCTTCGAGCCTTGAGTTTACTTTAGTTAAAATGAATTAATTAAAGTAAAAATGTTTTTATTATTGAATTGAGTTATTTAAGGAAAATTCTAAAAACAATTACCATGTAATCTAAGCATGTAAATATTAAGTGGGTGTGAGAAATAATCTCAACTTTGGATCACTTTGGAGATTATATTTATATTATAACTTATGATTATAAAAACAAGGCTAGGGTGAAGGAATAAGTTACTTTGAAAGGAAGTCGCTCTTGATGAGAGAGATCAAGAGAACCTTAGTGAGAGACCAAGGTGAGGATCTTTGGTGAGATGCCAATATCGAGAGACTCTTGGTGAGATGCCAAGAGAAAGGGAGCTTTGGTGAGATGAAAAGGTTAAGACACTTGTGTGAGATACACTTGTCAGATACCAAGGTCGAGGATAGCAAAGGACTTTTGCTAGTGTGAGAATGAGGATATATCACTAGTTGGGTGAAGATATTTCATTCAAGTATTGATGCAGAGAGGGTTGGATCACAAAGGACCGTGATTCAATATTGTGGATAGGTGGAGAAGCAATTCCATTTAGAGATCATACAGGTCAAGGAGGAGAGAGAGAAGAGGCAATTGTAGGTGGCTTTCAAAGGATTTAATCCACAGGAAACAGGTGTGTCATACATATTTGTTTTGTATACTTACATGGGTCACAATGGAGAGAGTCACGTACATACATGCATCACAAGCAAGTGAATCATATACACCTTGAAAAATGTGTTCAAGGGTCGTACGATAGAGTAGAATGTGACAAGTTTGTCTGTAGTTGTATTTCTCTTAGTGGGTCATTTTCCCTATTACAAGAGCCCTAATTTGACCTTAATAAAATCATATTAGGACTGTTTTTTCTTAATGGGGTTTTTTGAGGGGTGGTCTACCGAAAAATATTGGTGTCTATGTGTGAAATTTTTGGTTTCCTTATTTGTGATTCTGCTGCATGTTTAGTTGATTACTCAGTTGTGGTTTTAGTAGATAAAGTGATTTTATTTTGAGCTAATTGTAGAGTGTTGGGTAGGGGAATATCAACATGGTATCAAAGGATACCAAGGGTTGTTAGAGAATAATCAACATGGTATCGGAGCAAGGTCTCTCTAAGACGGATCCTATCTCAGGATGCACAACAATGGATATATGAGATCTGAGTGATCGCATGAGATATTGAGTTCAGATCTAAGGTTACAAGAGAAGATATATGGGATAAATAATGTCTAGGTGGGTACTTGAAGGACTAGATATCCACTATACATTTTATAAGATCAATGAAATCTGCAAGAGGTCTTTGTAGATATATAAACTAGCAGACAGAAATCGAAGGACTGATTTATGGGAAACAGTAGTACTGAGGAAAAATAGGTGTTTTTTCAGGTGTACGAAGGAATATGCAGGTCACAGAAGATATGTTCACATACATACCTGATTCATGGTGAGGAAAGTCACGTACATACACGATTTTGTTTGGTGACAATTTTGTACATACACGGGCTTCAATTTCAAAAATCACATACAAGGACGTACATGATCAATACAAAGGAAGTTCCAGTAGAAAATTGTGTTGGGTGGCTTGCTAAGCAATGGAAGGAAGATGGGTAGTCAGAAAGGAGATCTCAGATAGGTGGATAAAGACTTCCATCTAGAGATATTATCCATATGAGAGAACATAGGAGGAGAGAGGGACTTTTTCTCATGATCTTGGGTCATCCACTTAAGAACAAAGAAATACTTTTTCTCAAGTTCTTGAGCCACAAAGGAAAATAACTCAAGGGGATCTCATATGGGTGAAGAAGGATGTTCATCTAGAGATCATAGGATAACATACTATTGGATTCAATGACTCATATATGGAGCAAAAAAATGTGTAAGGAAGGGTTCAAGGAAAGGAGTAAAGGGGAAACAAGGGAGATAACAATCAACTAACAATATCAAATGAATGATCTTGATATTGTAAAAGGATCCAAGGTATATTGGATCATGGATTAGTGTTAGTTACAAAGAACGTGGAGTGAGAGGATCCAAAGGTTGAGCATCTCAAATGGATTCAGCCTTCATGTTCAGGTGGAAAGGAGTAATTTTCCAAGTCTATCAGAGATGAGTCATGGTACGAGATGGCCATACGAGATTCTCAGAAGTAGGAGGCTTCTAGGATCATGTTCAAAGGAAGTGAATCTTCGAAGAGGGGTCAGAGTGAGATGGAAGGGATAGATTATGTTTCAGAGGGAGAAACCAATCAGTTGGATTGGACAGCATCCATGGTAACAGATCTGGTAGCGAAGATAGAGACAAATTCAAGTGGGAGAAGTACCTTCCTCGCTAGGAGGGAGTGTTAATGTTAGTAGTAGAATTGGATAGGTACTTCCGCATTGGCATGTGTATAGCATGTGGAAGTTGTCAAAATCCTTCTATCCTTGAGTTTACTTTAGTTAAAAGAAAATAATTAAAGTAAAAGTGGTTTTATTAGTGAATTGATTTATTTAAGGAAAGTGATAAAATTAATTAGCATGTAATATAGGCATGTAAGTCTTAAGTGGGTGTGAGAAGTAACCTCAACCGCAGATCACTTTGGAGATTAGATTTAGATTATAACTCATGATTATAAAATCAAGTCTAGGGTGAAGGAAGAAGTTACTTTGGGAGGAAGTCACTCTTGATGAGAGAGATCAAGAGAACCTTGGTGAGATACTAAGGTGAGGATCTTTGTTGAGATGCTAATATCCAGAGACTCTTAGTGACATTCCAAGAGAAAGGGAACTTTGGTGAGATTCAAAGGTTAAGACACTTGTGTGAGATACACTGATACAGATTTTATGAGCAGAAAGAAAATGGATACAACTTATTATTATTATTATTATTAACATAGAGACACAAGAATAACATATATGCAATAACATAGATACACTAAAAATGGTTTCTATTCAATAAGAAAATATGCTAAAATTGTAAAATGCATCGGAAAACAAGCTTGCTAGAATGGTGGCGGCTTATCTCTGAGAAGAGATGTGATGGTTTCTCTCATTCACAAGAAAATCATTATAATGAGGCTCTCCAAGACGTTTTATAATAAAAAGTAATTCCAAAACCCTATAAATCCAAAAAACTAACCCTAGGAGATGAATTGCCAAAATTCATGTGGGCCCCGTTGGGGTAAGTTAGTACATCAACTTCCTAGGGTCATAACTTTTGCATATTATCTCTGTTTTAGGTGCACGATAGCTCATTGGAAAGGTATATACAAGGAATACACGTGTTTCTAGTAGAATATAACTTTATGTACAATCTAACTATGGAAAGCCCTAAAAACCTGTTTAGGTCCTCAAAATGACCCCAGAAGTTAGGGACCCGAAAACTAGGAATAAACTGCCAAATTGAAAAACTGCCAAAATGATCCAGTTGGAATAGGTGGGAGGCCACCAAATTCTATTTGGATCAATCCTCTCCCCTTATTAAAAAATGGTCTCCATTTCACTGAGGGACCCCATTAGATGAGGAAATTTCTGCTGAATTTGACCCCAGGTGAGCCACTTTCCTTGGTGCAGGAGCTGCCTTGCTTTGAAAACCTAATAAAGATGGATCATTTGCTGGTGAGTTCCCTTGACTTGTGTGTCCACAATATGATCATTGGATTCCTATTTCATGAAGTCTGGGTTGAGCTCTATTGGTTTCAATTGTTCTGTTATCTCTGAGGTGTCCAACAATGGTGGGAAGTATGGATGAAGGAGATCCATGCTGAACACTAGGTGCATGCCAAGGAAAGGAGGAATGTTGAGCTCAAAATAATTGTCACCCATAGACTTGGTGATGGTGTAAGGTCTATAATGGAGTGGGTGAATCTTTCGATGGGGCCCTGTAAGGAGTTATTTATGCAAGTGTAACCACACTTTGTCTCCCACCTGAAACTTGTGTGGCACCTGATGTTGATCATGGAGCTACTTGTACTTGGCATTGGACTTCTATAAAATATCCTGAACTTGTTGGTGGATGTGTTGGATTTGCTTAATGAACCAGGAGGATTTTCCAAATTTAGTTGAAGTAGGTGATGAATCGGTTGGGGTAGTCGTAAGAGGTAGTACAACATCCATGGGACCCAATGGTTGGAATCCTGTTGTTGGGTATTCTACCCTACGGACTAATAAGCTAGGGCTCTAAACTTATACGCAGAAAATGACCCTTAAGATGTAACTTTTAACCTTCTACCCAAAATCTCAACCCCTTTTCGAGCAAACAATGGAAGAATTAACTCAC
>SNQJ01S0095217.1:31905-57289 GCA_010110895.2 Picea sitchensis | reverse complement strand
AACCTTGTGAGCATCAGAAAACAAAACACTTGCAAATAATCAAGCCTTCAAAATCCTAAGCTCTGATACCAACTTGATCTAAAAATGATAAAGACTTGTATTCTTGAAAATATTTGCAAGTTTTAATTCAAGTGTTCTTATGCAAATGGATCAATTTTGAAAACACAACTTTTATCGAAATTACACATTCAAGATGCATATAATCAGCAAAAAACAACAGTGAACAGTGAACAAAAAACACATAACACAACAAATGATAAAGGAGTTCACCCCTCTCTTGAGCTACATCTCCTGGTCCAGCTTCCAATGGATATTTTTTATTATTTGCTCAAAGTGATAAAATATGTTCTTTACAATGCTCAAAATGCCAAATAGATGGCTCCAATGGCTTCAGAATGTCCAAAACCCCCTAGCTGGGCTTTTTCGACACCTCATTTGGCCAAAAATTGAAGAGGATAGGCTTCCTGGAAGTTCCCCTTCAAACTTGTTGTCTCTGGATCGCCAAAATGCACCTTTGCCTACTCAACCTAGCCCCGACACGCATATTTGTGTTAAAACCTAGCACAAGACGCAACTGCAAAACGATGTGAACTACAGGATGGTTAGGGTGGGCCTAGCCCCTAACCACCAAAATCGTGGACATATGGGTCACCATGTGACATCGCGCTCATACAAAAAGGGGGAAAGGTTTTAAAACATATGGTAATGGTTGGAATGCGTGCACGTCGGTGGTTACATGGATAATATATATGATTGGGGGCTAGGGCTAAGCCCCGACACAGATCGTGCCCAAATCACAACATAATTCAATTCAAATAAAATTTAAATCGTTTATATAATAAGAATCAACAGTGGCGCGTTAGTTGGGCGGCCCTTCCCAAGGCTCTTCCCCTGCCCGAAGGTCACAGGGTCGAGTCCTGCCGACTACATAAGTTTTATAGCATAGCCAAGGTGACACATGGCGACCCTTGTTTGGGCCATGTGTCACCAATCCATTCGCCACCAATTCCACGTGTCAAGAAATGATTCATCATCCAACTGCCAACCAACACCTGCCACGTGTCGCATAGCCCTGCCACGTGTCATACGACCCTACCACGTCAGCATCCGTACGAACTGTATAGTTAGCACAATTGTTTTTGCCTGTTTGACGATTTGAACAGAACACGATATCTCACTCATCTGACGTCTATTTGAATCCAAATGAGTTGTGTTGGGTTCATGACGATGAGGCCTATGGACCCGTTCATTTTGAAGCGATTCCGGGAACTTTGAATTTTGAGCAAAATTTGATCCCTTGGATCAGTTGTGGTCATGGAGAAAGTGGTCACATGGACTGAGATTTGGGCAGGGGATAATCTCCATTTAACCCATTTTGAAATTTGGGAATTGAAGAGTCAAGAGACTCGACATCAGGATTCACAAAGTCGTGAAATGTGAAAAGCGCCCTATGGGCTCAGCTAGTGGTCACAGGTGGTGGTTGTGTGGAGGAGGGGCCTAGCCCAAGGGGTAGAACTCACATTGTTTTGAATTATCACCCAGTGCACATGAAACGAGGGTGGGTCTTTTGTAGAACCTGCACATGAAGTTTGAAGGACCTGTGGATTCATTGAAGGTTCCAACAGGGAACCAAAGGAGCCACTTCCATTCAAATCGGAGGAGGAAGAACGATCCAGTCGGGGTAATGGGTTTGAACCATTGTGGTATAGAAGTAGGATTTTGCTCATATATTTCAAGAAAAAGAGGAATCCAGATGAAGAAGAGCATGTAGGAGACAGGTAAAAGGTGAAGGTTGTTGTGGGATGCAACAGTCAAATGGTATAGTCAGGTGGACTATAGGAGATGTTGGAAGTGCTCTTAGTTGCAGAGTGACATCAATAGACTTGTCAAGAGGGTAGGTAGAAGGCAGAATATGGATATTGAAGGCCATGAATGTGGTCAAGGCAAATACTGCCAACATAAGGGAAAAGATGAGATGGATAAGGAACACACCGAGATAAGAGTGAGGATGGAGGATCTTGCATTTTGAATGAAACATAGTGCAAGAAAATGATGGGTGTATGAATGGACCATTAGGAAGAAGGTGAAGTGGTCAGTTAAGGAATTTATAGCTAGAATACAACAAAGGTTGTTGAAAATGTGGATGAGGTATGAGGAAATCCTCAGAGACATAAAATAAGTGGTTCACATCTGTGAGCCAGAAGCTGGGAGAAATCTCGGTGATGATGAGGAGAAGAGATCACTGGAAGATATCATGAACTACCAAGAAGGTAGTGAAGAAAGTTCAGATTGCCAGATGAGCAATCAGATGGTAATGTTGGAGGATATCATAGACTGCCAGGTGCACAATGAGATGGTAATGTTGGAGGATCTCATAGACTGCCAGGTGCGTAGGGTAGAAATCCCATATTTATAGGTAGGAAAGGGAGAGCAGATGAGACTGCTTGAAAGTCTCATGAACTCAAATATGATTTTGGATCAGTGAGAGGGGATGATAGAGAAGATGAGCTCAGAGGTGAGTTCATATCAGCAAGGAAAACTGATAGATAAGGAAGATTAGAAGAGCATTCTGATTATTGGAGGGATAAAGGTATTCCTTCCATATAGCCTAGTTGAGGCCAACGTGTGTGTTTCCAATGCAGCAACAACAGAAAGACAACCAATGGTGACTGTCATGATGAAGTAGCAGATGTCAAAAGCCACCCAAGGAGAAGAAGAGGAGAACATAATTAATATGCTCACTCCATGGGAGAAGTAGTTAGAGATGCTAGAGGATTGGTTGAACCATCTAGAACCAGTTAATGACTTCCATGAGCATACAATCATGAAGATGTTAGTAGAGGTGAATTCAGAGGAATTTCTTAGGAATTTCAGCCAGGGAGATGAACAGATGATGGCTGCAGTGTCGAAGCATGCAATAGAAGATGAAGCAGAGTTACAGTCTAGGAAGCAGCTGGAGTAAGATGGATATATGCCAGCAGGAGAGTTGACAGTCAAGTTTTCATAAGAGGAAGCTGAGAAGAGACTCAGTGAAGAGACTACAGAGATGAAATCTGTAGTAGGGTGTCCACTTAGTGCCACAAGGGGAGAGAAATACAGTAGGGGAGATTAAGTTGATCGACCCATTGACAGAAACAACGTGTAGAAGAGAATATTGCATGAGGAGAGACAACCACTAGAATAACTGGACGAAGTAATTGAAGAAATCAGGGAGTTGATGTTGAAGTCAGCACTGGAATTTGTCAGCAGGGAGAAGTTGAACATAAAATATATTGTAAGAATAGCAGGGAAGATGAAGTAGCAGCAGCAGCAACAAGGCGATGGAGCAAATGGGTAGCTCTAGAGAACTGTTTTGGATCTAGGTGGATTTCAAAAGTAGAGCTTGGAAGCTCATGAGGAGGAGGTCATGATTTTTCCAATTGAGGAGTATGATGTAGGAGCATCAATCGACATCATCAAGCACTAGCTAGAAAATGCACCTGGCACGTGTTCAATGGAGAGCATAGGTGCAACCCTCTCACTTTTAAATTTCAAATTTGAATTTAATGTATTAAATGTTTGTAAGGCTGGTAGATCTAAGTTGTGCCTTTGAGAATGCTATAGTTGTTTTTTCCTTAATGACTGATAGGTCGATGGGGATCTAGATCCGATTCGGATTAGATGGCCCATTCAATGTAATTCATTGTAATTTATGAGAGTTGGTGAGATGGAGGGAAGCACTCGAGGAGCCCCTTCTTGTAAAAAGATCTTAGCATCTTATTTTAGAGAGAGTTTGAGTATTGAGACATAACATAAGGGAGAAGAGAGGAAGTCGTGACTCTGTTGCAGTCCGAGCTCACATTGTAAAGAGGCATTTCATATTAATAAAACCAGAGAATTTTTTCCTGCATGTTATTCTATGCATGTTGATGAATGTATTTATGTGTTTATGATATGTTGTAGATGTATGTTAGATGTGCATTTGCAGAGATAGATATATTTTTCTATCTGTGGGTTTACTGATTTCACGTCTGGTTCTTTGAGGCTTCATGCAAGAGGTTGCATGATAGAACGTTGCAGGTTCTGTAAGCCAGTGCATATAATGCACTTCTGAATTCTTTGGAATTTGGATAGAGTTGTGCCAAGGGGGTGCACAAGAGTATGTATTAAACTTGAGGGGAGAAACATCAAGGTTGTTGAACACTTTGGAGGTCAGAATGTGCAGAGAAAGGCATAGAGAAGATAGAATCATTGAAGGTTCTGTAGAGATCTACCAGGAGGGCATTGAGTGTGTGCATAGAGTGCACCAGTGAACTTTATTTCGATTTCTTAGAGAAGGAAATATCAAGGAAAGACCTCCCATAGAGTTTATGAATACTCTGTTGGTACAAAAAAGGTGTGCTAGAGCATATGTCACTAGGAGGGCACTTATACTCCCTTGAGGGGAGAAGAGAGACATAGTTACCGAAGACTCTTCTTGGAAGAACAGTGCCTTGGTGCACAAGGTTCGCAAAAGCTCAGGAGGTCGAGCGCAAGGCTCCCAAGAAGGCACCAAATTTCCCCTTTGAAGGAAAATATGAGGTCCAAGTCCCTTAGAGACTGAGTGAATTCGAGAAGCTCAGGACGAATAGCACAAATGTGTGTAAGGACCATGCAAGGAGTCGCAAAGGCCAAGAAAAACCCTTTCAGGTTTCAAATTTGACAAAGCTTAGGAAGGATAACATTTTCTGAAATGCAGGAGAGACCCAAGGCCACAGGGTTCGTAGAGAAATCAAAGACCGTAGCCTTTCAGACACTTAAAATATTCTAAGGTAGGAAAGAGAAGCATGAGCTCAGGAGGATCACAGTTGTTGTTGATTCGAACACTAGAGAAGATATCCAGACCATTCGATCCACGTCCAGGCACACAAGAGGAACTTGCACAGGTAAGTTAGGTCTAGGCCGTCATATCTAGTGCAGAGGACCGATAGACATCGGATCTGGGAGAAGCTGCAAGTGGGTTAACCTCGTGTATGTGTTGAGGAGAAGGACTTGTCAAAGTCTCGGAATAAATCGGGACCGTCCATATAAAGAACACGTGGTGAGCAGTCAGGGTTTGGAGAAAACTATGAAAGGTTGTAGGCCATCAGATCCAGGGAAGATCTGAACCGTAGATCTGGAGTCACCAGATTTCAGGAGTTGGACATTCAAAGGACAAGGGAGGAGACTGCACTCCATATCCCCAAATCACAAAAGCCAAAGGATTCAGAGGAGTAGCCCTAGGTCATAGGACAAAGTTACATGGAGAAGGATTAAGGGAGGATCCAAAGAGTCGTTAGGCCCATTTCGATATTTCGGCAATTCTGAGGACAAGGAGCCAGGGCACATTCTGTTGAAAACACCAAAGTCACAAAATGCGACATGTCTTTGTAGTAGGTTGTGCTCATGGAGGAAGCGGTCACATGAACCAAGATTTGGGCTGGGGATAATCGCCATTGAGCCCATTTCGGCATTCAGGGATTGAAGAGTCAAGAGACTCGACATCATGATTCGTGAAGTCGCGAAATGGGAAAAGAGCCCTATGGGCTCAAATAGTGGTCACAGGTAGTGGTCGCGTGCAGGAGGGGCCTATCCCGAGGGGTATCTCTCACACTATTTTGAATTAGAACCCAACGCACACAGAAAGAGGGTGGGTCTTTTGCAGGACCTGCGTGTGAAGTTTTAAGGACCTGTGGATTCAGTTAAGGCTCCAGTAGGGAACCAAAGGAGCCCCTTCAGCTCAAATTAGAGGAGGAAGAACGATCCAGTGACCGAGAGGTCGTAGACCCAGTCGGGGTAAGGGGTTTTCACCATTGTGGTATCAGAGCAGGATTTTTCCCATATATTTCAGGCAAAAGAGGAAGTGAGATGAAGAAGAGCTTGTAGGAGATAGGTAAAAGGTAAAGGATGTTGCGGGACGCAGTAGTCAAATGGTATAGTCAGGTGGACTGTAGGAGATGTTGGAAGTTCTCTCAGTTGCATAGTGACAGCAATAGACTTTCCAAGAGGGCAGGTAGAAGGCAGAAGATGGCTATTGAAGGCCGTGAATGTGGTCAAGGCAAAGACTGCCAACAAAAGGGAAAAGATGAGATGGATAAGGAGCTTGTCGAGATAAGAGAAAGGATGGAGGATCTTACATTTTGAATGCAACAGAGTGTAAGAACATGATGGGTGTATGAATGGACCATCAGGAAGAAGGTGAAGTGGCCAGTCAAGGAATTGCTAGACAAAAGAAAAAAAAGGTTGTTGAAAATATGGCTAAGGTATGTTGAAAGCCTCAGAGACATAGAAGAAGTGGTTCACATCTATGATCCAGAAGCTAGGATAAATATCAGTGATGATGAGGAGAAGAGATCACTAGAAGATATCATGAAATGCCAAGAAGGAAGTGAAGAATGTTCAGATTGCCAGATGGGCAATGAGATGGTATCATTGGAAGATCTCATAGACTACCAAGTGGGCAGGGCAGAAATCCCATATTGCTAGGTGGGAAATGGAGAGCATATGAGACTGCCTGAAAGTCTCATGGAATTAGGGATGAGTTTGGATCAATGCGAGGAGATGACAGAGAAGATGAGCTCAGAGGTGAGTTCATATCAGCAAGGACAACTGATAGAGAAGGAAGATCATAAGAGAATTCTGATGATTGGAGGGATAAAGGTATTCCTTCCATATAGCCCAGTTGAGGCCAGTGTGTGTGTTGCCAATGCAACAACAATAGAGAGACAACCAGCGATGACTATCATGATGAGGGAGAAGATGTCATAAGCTTCCCAAGGAGAAGAAGAGGATAACACAATTAATATGCTCACTCCATGGGATAAGTAATTAGAGATTCTAGAGGATTGGTTGAACCATCCAGAACCAATAAATGATTGCGATGCATAGACAGTCATGCAGATGTTAGCAAAGGATCATTCAGAGGATTTTCTTAGGAATTTCAGCCAGAGAGATGAACATATGATGACTACAGTGCCGAAGCATGCAGCAGAAGATAGAGCAGAGTTACAATATGGGAAGTAGCTGGAGGAAGCTGGATATATACCAGCAAGAGAGATGACAATCAAGCTGTCAGAAGAGGAAACTAAGAAGAGACTCAGTGAAGAGACTGTAGAGATGAAATCTATAGCTGGGTGGCCACTTAGTGCCACAAGGGGAGAGAAAGACAGCAGGGGAGATCGAGTTGATCAACCTGTTGACAGAAAGGTAATGCAGAAGAGAATACTGCATGAGGAGATCCAGCCACTGGAACAACTAGACAAATTAATTGAAGAAATCAGTGAGATGATGTTGAAGTCGACAGTGGAAGATGTCAGTAGGGAGAAACTGAACAGAAAATATCCTACAAGAGAAGTAGGGAAGATGAAGCAACAACAACAACAGGAAGGAAATGGAGTGGATGAGCAGCTCCAGAGAATTGTTTGGGCTCCAGGTGGATTTCAACATCAGAGCTTGGAAGCTCATGAGCATGAGCTCATGATTTTTCCAGCTGAGGATTATGATGCAAGAACATCACTCCACGTCATCAAGCGCCAACTAGCCAATGCACCCAACATGCATTCAATGGAGAGGAGAGGCGCAACCCTCTCACTTTCAAATTTCAAATTTGAATTTAATGTATTAAAAATTTGTAAGGCTGGTAGATCCAAGCCATGCCTTTGAGCATGTTGTAGTTGGTTTCTCTTTAATGGCTGACAGGTCGATGAGGATCTAGATCCAATTTGGATTAGATGGCCCATTCAATGTGATTCATTGTAATTTATGAGAGTTGGTGAGATGGAGGGAATAGATCAAGGAGCCCTTTCTTGTAAAAATATCTTAGAATCTTATTTTAGAGAGAGCTCAAATATTGAGACAAAACATAAGGGAGAAGAGAGGAAGTTGTGACTCTGTTGCAGTCTGAGCTCACATTGTAAAGAGGCATTTCATATTAATACAATTAGAGAATTTTTTCCTACATGTTATTATGTGTATGTTGATGAATGTCTTTATGTGTTTATGATATGTTGTATATGTATGTCATATGTGCATTTGAAGGGATAGATAGATTTTTCTATCTGCGGGTTTACTGATTTCACGTCTAGTTCTTTGAGGCTTCATGCAAGAGGTTGCATGACAGAACGTTGTAGGTTATGTTAGCCAATGCATAGAATGCACTTCTGAATTATGTGGAGTTTGGACAGAGTCATGCCAAGAGGGTGCACCAGAGGAAGTCTTAATCGCAAGGGGAGAAAGCTCAAGGTTTTTGAACACTTTGGAGGTGAGACTGTGAAGAGAGAGGCACAGAGAAGAAAAAATCATTGAAGGTTTTGTAGATCTCTTCCAAGAGGGCATCGAGCACATGCATAGAAGGCACCAGGGAACTCTATTTTGAGTTCTTAGAGAAGGAAATATCAAGGAAGGACCTCCCACAAAGTTGATGAACACTCTGTTGGTACAACAAAGGTGTGCTAGAGCATAAGTTTCTAGGAGGGCACTTATACTCCCTTGAGGGGAGAAGAGAGAAAGAGTTATTGAATACTCTATTTGGAAGAACAGTGCCTTGGTGCACAAGGTTTGCAAAATCTCAGGAGGTTGAGCACGAGGCTCCCAAGAAGGCGCCAAATTTCCATTTTGAAGGAAAAGACGAGGGCCAAGTCGCTTAAAGAATGAGCGAATTTGAGAAGCTCAGGATGAATAGCACAAATGTGTGTAAGGACCATGCAAGGAGTTGCAGAAGCCAAGAAAAACCCTTTGAGGTTTCAGAGTTGACAAAGCTCAGGAAGGATAACATTTTCTGGAATTTAGGTGAGACCCAAGGTCACAAGGTTCACAGAGAAATCAAAGGTCGTAGCCTTTGAGACACTTAAAATATTCTAAGGCAGAAAGGAAAAGCATGAGCTCAGGAGGAGCACAATTGCCGTTGATTCGAACACTGGAGAAGAGATCTGGACCATTTGATCCACGTCCAGGCACACAAGAGGAACGTGCATAGGTAAGTTAGGTCTGGGCTGTCAGATCTAGTGCAGAGGACCGATAGCCATCAAATATGGGAGAAGCTACACGTGGGTTAACCTCTTGCATGTGATTGGGAGAAGGACTTGTCAAAGTCCCGAAAGAAATCTGGACCATCCATATGAAGAACACGTGGTGAGCGATCAGGGTTCAGAGAAAACTCTGAAAGCTTGTAGGACATCAGATCCAGGGAGGATCTGAACCGTAGATCTGGAGTCATTGGATTTTGGGAGTTGGAGATTCAAAGGAAAAGGGAGGAGATTTCACTCCATATCCCCGAATCGCGAAAGCCGAAGGATTTAGAGGAGTGGCCCTAGGTCATAGGATAGGGTTACATGGAGAAGGATTAAGGGAGGAGCCAAAGAGTCATTAGGCCCATTTCGATATTTTGGCATTTCTGAGAACAAGGAGCCGGGGCACTTTGTGTTGAAAACCCTGAAGTCGCGAAACACGATGTGTCTTTGGAATAGGATGTGGTTACGGAGGAAGCAATCACATGGAACGATATTTGGGTAGGGGCTAATCACCATTGAGCCCATTTTGTCATTCGGGGATTGAAGAGTCAAGAGACTCGACTTCATGATTCGCAAATTTGTGAAATGAGAAAAGCACCCTATGGGCTTAGTTAGTGGTCACAGGTGGTGGTCGTGTGGAGGAGGGGCCTAGTCCAAGGGCTAGCACTCACACTTATTTGAATTAGTTCCCAATGCGCGTAGAAAGAGGGTGGGTCTTTTGCAGGACCTGTGCATGAAGTTTGAAGGACCTGTGGATTCGTTGAAGGTTCCAATAGGGAACCAAAGGAGCCGCTTTGGCTCAAATCAGAGGAGGAAGATTGATCCAGTGACCGGGAGGTCGCAGACCCAGTTGGGGTAAAGGGTTTGCATCACTAATTCTTGGCCATCTTATTTTTATGTTCTACCAACAACATATGATTGGTATTCTCTACCATCTCCATAGAATACCAAATATCATGGTATTCCGACATCATCTATGCTAAATTTCACTTTCGTGGGATGAAGTTAGAGGGAAATTTATAAACTAGTAATAAGAGAGGTACAATGAATATAAATTCATGGAAAAACAATCCATAGTGTTAAATCTAACCATAGTGCATATTGCTTGCATGTATAAGTGAGGCAAATTAAGGTGCACCCACCTAGAGATTCATACCCTTCACTAAGTCGGGAATCCACTGCATGCATGAGTGTGCCTACTAATATTGGTAATTGCACCTTCTAATTCTACATCCAAAAGTAAATATATAAAATATTTATTTAGAACTTTGAATATAGAAAAAAAGTTCAAAAAATGGAACTAGGATGAGGATGGAATACTCATTGAAAACATGTGCACATGCGATTGAAGATACAATCAAACAGGTACCTGTCATATATTTCTTCTTCGAGTGAGGAAATATTAGGAAAAATAGAGGGAAATGCGACTACATCTAGTAGATATGATATGCAAACAAGGACCATAGGTGAAAAATTCAGAAAAAAAATATGTAGACGCATGGAATTTTTATTGCCGAAGGAGGATCATGCTCTTATGATGATGAGAGCATATGAGACATAGAGGTGCCACTCAGGTAAAAACATCTAATGAAACAATGGGTACCTAAGGAACTTCCTATGTTAGACACTGACTTCATTGTTAACAATATGACATATCACATTGCACCATCCTCCCTTCATGGCCTGGGACTATTTTCCATGCATGGAATAACTATTAAATACAATACAGTAACTAAATTGATAGACTATGTCAGACTGTTTTACAATTATAATGATTGGATGTGGTTGGTATAGTACATGTGAAGTATGTAGAGATATGCACTTTCTGCAAATTATATACAACTAATAAACAATGATAAACATAAAGGAGCGACTATCTATATTGATGGAATTCCTAAATCTTTTGACAATACCATAGGGTTTATAAACAACACACAACCCGAGACAACAAACAAGCAATCAAATTGCATATATGAGGGACGCGAAGATAATCGGCTAGTCGTGTGCACAATATAAAAGATAGTTCACGAGGAAGAGTTATTAGTGGATTACCATTTGAATCAAATAAAGAAATCGAATAATAGTGTGTGGGTACTTATGAAACACCTCTTTAAGCAACCTCTACTTATTTCATTATATTTCTTTTATCTTTAACATTGTTTTAAATATTTCACGGTCCCAATTTTATAATAATGTGGGAGGTTGATCGTTAAGGTTGATGTTATTTGGGCGGAAATAATTTTTTTTGTTATCATCAACAAGTTTTTAAATATTTGTGGGTTCTAATTATATTGTAATGTGGCAGGATAATCGTGGAAAAGGGCCAACCATGGAACATGTAAATGATTATCAAATTTGACTTTCATTTTACGTGAATTTTATTATTTGTTTAGATAATTTTACTGAAATAGAATTGATTTTGTTGAAATTATATGTATTTAGAAGGCCATGTTGATCATGATTTGGCTGATGAGGAGGGGTTGTATTCATCCCCTGATCTGATGGTATTAATAAAAAAAATATCATTAATGCGAACAAGGAACTTGCTAGCATATTAGATCGTCCGGATCAAACTCCTGACGCCCTAGAAAGGATCAATTTCCTTATGTCACAACTTAACACATATAAGGTAATAACCATAATTTAAAGTGTTTTTTTTTAATGTAATCATATTTTCAATTATGAAACTTTGTTTTTTAACTTTTACATTATCTCACAAAAAAACATTTTCTTTTTTATAAAGAGATTTTTGGAGCCTTTTCAGCATGGTGTTGGTAGTAGTGTCAGTGTAGAGACGCTAAAAAGTCCTGATGAGGGCTCTCATACAAATTATAGAGTACAATTTACTTCTCCATATTCCACACCTAATTTAGATAGAATCCATGACACACACCACAACAAATCCACAGATCAGTCAAACTCTAGAGATGGTGACATAGATGAGGTTGATGATGTTGTTGACATGGTTGCATTTCTTCAAGCAAGATGTGTGACAAGAACAAGGACCCTTCCGTGCATATTTTTAGTCGACGATAACGAACTTCCACTAAAACAGATAAGACTCCCATGTAGTTTTTCATATTTTAATTGTTTCATGTTGTCCATCTCATACACAAATCATCTATATTATTATTTTTAAATTAATGATCATATCTTTTTGTGTGTAGGAAATGAACATTTGTATAGGCACATTGAGTGGAAGTCCTTGTTGATTTTTTGGGAAACCTTACGCATGAGGTGGAATTTTCAGAATTCCAACTTCAAAAAAGAACTTATGTATTATCTCGAAGTCCCCTTTGGAGTAGACACATTCAATAATAAAGAGGTCACCTCTGCAGCGAGAGAATATTTAAAATATACATGGGATTTTTATAGATGAAGCTTGGCAGCCAACCCTAGGTATGAGATTCCTCCCTCAATTGTAGAGAGGGAGTGGAAGGCGATCATTGATTATGCAAAAGAAAATATATTTATGAAATCAAGAGAAAAAATAACTAGTACTCCAAGGTAAATTACAATATTTTGATTTCAATACCAGTTTTAATTTTCTTTAGATCTAAACAAAAGTGTGGTTATATATAACATACTTGAAAATTCTGATGATAGGTGTCCTGACACTTTGAAGGAAAACAAAGAAAGGATTTCCAAACATGGCCAATAGAAGCTAGACCAGGGAGACTACTCTACGTTACAGTCACAAATTATAAGTACCCAAACATCTTAAGAATATTATGTAGTGGCCCCGTTCCTTACGAAAACAAGCGAAGCAAGGTGCCAATTTTTTTTATTATTATTCAATAATGAATGCAATGATGACATAGTTAACCACACCCAGATGACCAACACAATGCCTATAGATAAGGAAATAGACCACAATGACTCTACATGCTAGCACATCGAGTAATTGGACAAAAAATGCATAAATCAAGGAAGGAACGACTACCTACCTGTCACAAACATGACAACGCCTACAATCTAAGGGACAACATCCCCATCCCGACACAACGACCTTGAGGACCAGTGACTAGAACCTCTGTGGCGCACATCCAACCGTCGGAAGGCGTTACAACCCAAGATCCCATAAGGAACTTACAATGATCAAACAACACTCACAACAGAAACACAGACTCCAGTCGATTTATCATTTGCTGCTATCCAATAGGATGTGCCATGATCTCCTCATCTGGAATCATGCCGTCCCCAGGTGATAGACGCGACAAAAACCAAGATGAAACATAAACTAACTGGACCAAGGACTCAAGAAACAAAAAAACAGTGCGCTAGGAGCCAAACCACTGACAAGAATACTACACTCACACCCCTAAGCAACAAGAAGACATGATGCAATATGACATCATTCACAAAGAAAAATTGCGCGGCTATCCAAAGAATGTATGGTTGCTACAAGGCAAAACTGAGAGGTGAAACAACTACGACCAACCACTATATCAATTCACCTTAAGGAACAAGGTTATTCCATTTCATCAACAATGATCTGGACATGATTCAATTGGCCCTAAATATTATATAAGGAACCATCAGGTACCTGGAACAATATTTATATAAGTAAAGGTATTTAGTGATAGGTATAATTTTAACGCTATTTAATTATTATATATATTTAAATAACTAAATCAACCCTTGTTGATTTATCTAAAATGTTATTATTAAAATTAGATATCCCAAGGAGATTCCTATGAATTAAACTTTCCAAATAATTATTAAGGTTGCACCACTAACAAAATATCATTAACAAAAAGAAACATAAATCAAGGAGGTGAATATAAATCATTACACGATATCTCATAATGCCCTTCAATTAATTAGGTTTATTCGCAAATTATCTAACTCAACAATTTTGGTACATACTTGACCTTGATGCTTGACCTAAATCACTATTCTTTAAAATCTGAACCCAACCGAATAACCTCATATCAAGTATTTCAATAATTTTTTAATGCAGTGGTTTAGGGTAAAAGTTGTGAGTTATTAATCAACTATAACACTGCCTTTTTAACCCATAACACTATCAAAGTTTCCATCTATGAATTCATTGTCATGATAGCATTAAAGAATGCCAAAATCTAGAATGCCAATCACATGAAGGAATATCTAGAATCGTTGTCAACTATAACAAAATTTGATAGCTGTGTAAATTCCAAAAATGAAGAAAATAAAAACATTGTCAACTGCACATTAAAACTTGATGTCAGATGAATTTAATAATCAAATTCAGTTATAAAGGAACATTGTCAAAATAGTGCTACTAATTGAAACGCTGAGTAAACACTCTCGTAAGATTAGATGGATAATACATGGGTAAACAATGCTGCCAAAAAAAACTCGTTGCCATAAAAGGATAGCTCTACCACAAGGATTTCATTGTGTTTAAAGGATAAAACAGTCCCATATAAAAAAGAGGATTGTTTTCATTTTTATACAGGAAACCTATTTAAATATCGTTGCTATTAAATCTAGAACTATCTTTATTCTATAAACGTTGTCCATTAAAATGTACTGTCTATAAAAGGTATGGGATGGTGGTCCAAAAAATCCATGTGAAAATTGTGAATCCAATGTAATGGATGACAACACAGTCAACAGAACGAAAGTCAAACGCAGAAAATAGAACACGCTAATGCACCATCCAAAAAACGCAACTACTACCAGCTTCAAATGAAACACTGCATGGTCACAATGAAGCTATAAGTTCACCTTCCTTCCATTATATAAACTCACAGTGGTTGTTACCATTGAGGAATGTATTAAATACAAGATTTTGTTATCTAGTATAAAAGCGGTCGTTGTCTACAAAAATAAAACACAATCATAAGATATTTCCCTTTAAATATTTTACAGTTATCCATGCAACATAAGGTTATGGTAATTATCTTGGTTGTTTAATAATATTGCAACAAAAACTCATTCCAAAGGTATTACTAGACATTACAGATGAGGACGCGGTTTAAACATTCCAGATAATTACAGTTCAAATGCTAATTAAAGATATTACCAGATCTTAATTTGCAGTCTAAATTATATAGGCAACAAGGTAATTACCAAATTGTAGTTTATATGGGTAAATTCGTTGCCAGTTCAGGTTGATTTCACTATCATTGAAATGTAAAAAAAAATAGGTATACATTACAAGGACATTCGTTGAGCTAAGTATAAAGTATTCACCATCCAACTGTGAATCAATAAAAAAGAAGAACGCATCCACATAAAATTGTTGTGTAATAAAAATAATGGCAAATGCTGAGAAAGGACTGGAAATCGATGTAAATAAAACATTGTTACCAAATAACATGGCAGTCATTAAAACATAATTGCAGTCCATAATCCACCCCCATTGGGATTGGTGTAGTAACACAGATGCATAAAAAAATGCAGACAAGAATTAAAATAAATGCAGAGGTAAGAATGCAGATAATGATGCCATCATTAAAACAAACATGGATTTAAGTTGCAAGGAGGGATCGCAATGCATATTTAAGTTTCCAACAATATGTGAAAACGCGGAGTTGATTTATCCAGCAAAAACGCAGAGTTAAATTCATTCAACAATATATAAAAATGTAGAGAATACCAAACACAGTCCTCAGATGTTGATAACGATGAAGACACAAAGGTGATATAACATGCAAAGACCGAGGCAAGGAGAATATCAATGCAGATATAAGAAGGGGTAAACACATCCTTCACTCATCATCCATGCACATAAAAGAAGGGAATTGGAATCTATAGGTCGTTGTGCACTGAAGTGACGACTGTCAATTCGACTCCTAGCCGACTGCTCATGCATGGAATGAAGAACTAGGGATGAGGACGAAAAGCGCAAATCTTCACAACAATCAACAAACCGAAGTTTAGTCTCAACATCCAGGGATCGAAAGTTGAGGGAATCAATTCAAAGAACAAGCTTAAGGCTTACGGGGAAAAATATAGTTCATGGTTAAAATGATAAGTCCACATTTCCTTTACCCAATAAAAGTATAGAGATAAAAGCGTAAAGTATAATAAAAATATACCATGCAGAAATAAAGGAAGCGTATCGTAGCCCAAATCGCCCGCTCTAATTCGTGATCCTGCACGCTCTGTGTTGCTCCTACTTGTCGATCGATGAGACTTCACCGATACCTCCTAGCCAATGCTAGGGGTACTCTTCTTCCCCCTTATCCCCCCGAGCTGCAAAGGGGCCACGCACACTAAACTAGAGAATCGGCTAGCGCCTAGCTCACCTCGCAAGGCCGAGCTACCACTCCTCACTGAGATGGGTATCTCAACTCCCATAAGCTAAGTCAGTCAAGTCTAAAAATTTTCAACGTAACGTTACGCATCCGGAAGAGATCCATCATCCTCCTCCTCCCTCCTTTATATAGAGTTTCTAAGTTATTTACTTTCCCAAAATCCCATTTAATTTATTGTTTAATAATTTAATTCACCAAAAATCCTCCCTGTACATGTGTCACCCGTCCCCTTCATTGCACCATAAATTAACTTCATTAATTAATTAACTACTCCTATTTCCCTCACCCACCTAAAATCATTCATAGAATCGCTCCTAGGTGTCCCCATATTCCCTTACACATTTTAATGACTTACCCCCTTACTAATTTATTAGTTGAGTTTAATTTAGAAAGTTCTTAAATGCTATATACCTTACTAAGTTAGTATTTCTTCTTTTTTTTCTTGTGTTTCCCCTTTCTTTTTATGTTTCCCATTTTTTCCTAGTTTCCTAATTCTTTTAAATTCCCTCTTTCCCTTTTCATTTAAAACTCAAATTGGCATGTGTAGAAATTTACCCTTTTTGCCCTTTTCCCATTTTTTAATTAATAAATTTTTAATTACCATAAGTAACAAAACCATTATTTCCCCTTTTTCCCTCTTTTTAAATTTTATCCCCCAAAAGTTTTTTTTATAAATTAATTGAATTACTTACCCCATTTTCGTCACATGATTAATGATGATTATCATTATTATTTATTTATTTTTATTTTTATTTTTATATAAATATATATATTTTTATCACAAGTATCACTTAGACTTAGACTTTATTTTCCTAGGTTGGGCAACAGTTTATTAGGGAAATTGTTTTAAATCTTTCTCATCACATTATTCGTTCTAAGTCCATATAGGTTTATTCATTTATTATTTAACAATGCGACATTCCATTCAGGATGCACTAGGTGCTCCAAGGGTGCCACTCACCTCATTATGTTTCCCTTGCGAGACGTTCCCTTCAGGATGCACTCCATGCTCCAAGGGTGCCACTCACCTCATTTTGTTTCCCTTGCACGACTTTCCCTTCAGGACACACTCTGTGCTCCAAGGGTGCCACTCGCCTCTTGACTGACTTGGTAGACAGCAAAACTCCTAGGGTCAATACTCCGCCAGGAGATATTGTGGAAGACTAAGGGCCTCTAGGGAATAAGGCCCATGCCTGATTGTGCACCCCTTAGAATCATCCTGAGTGACTGTCACAGTCTGCCCTCATGACATCACGGGTCTTCTCAAAGTAGGTAGTCATTAACCTACAGTTCGAGCCACGACAGGAGTGCTAGTAGGTTATGGCAGGGTTGTTGTCCACACCTCTCCCTCAACATATTTGGTTATCGTGCATGACCCCTCTACTCCACATGTGAGTCTGGTTGGCAACCTATCGTCAACCTGCATCATCAATGAATCATGTCAGAAATAATATCCATAATCATATCATCTAATCAGATGCACAAATGTCATATATATACAACAATCAAACCCCAATAGTCCACTCCCTGACTCGATCCAAAGTCCAAGGGTTTCATCGATGCCTCAACATCCTCGAGTTCCTAATATTGCACTCTCAGGAAAACCAAGTCAATAACACTTGTCTAATTCAATATAGAAAAATAACATATAATCAAATCCATAGTGCCTCATAATAATAATAAACGGTCAAAGGTATAATAATCTGGATCTATTGCATGCAAGTTTCCTCAAGGATAAGTTCGCTTAGTGCACGCAAGAGCAGGATGTTACATACACCCCCTCTTGGTCTAAATTTCATCCCAAAGTTTCACATTATATTAGTGTCGAAATAATGAGTATCACAGTATCATAAGTCTATCTATCTAACAAAATGGAAACTGTTGGCGCATATCATATGCATCCTTCGAGGTCGCCAGGTGTGGACTATAGTTGTCCCACTAGACCTTGACCTCATCTACTGTTCGACGTCGTAGTTGTTGAATGTGGTGATCCAGGATGCAGATTGGCTCAGCCGTGAGTGCACCCTCATCCGACACCCACAAGGTGCTCAAGTCAAAACATGTATAGGATCACTAATCATAAAGTCTGAACAAAGACGAGAAGACATCCTTCATATGCCTCAAGAATCAGGAAATACTAGCCATTAGGCCATGGGCCTCTCTTTTCCACAATATCATAGGATCCCATGAACCTAGGAGATAGTTTATCCCCTTTTCTAAACTTGATCGAACTCTTATGCGGTTTCCGTCGCAAAAATACTCGATCAATTGTTTTGTCGATCCTACGCTTCCTTGATCCTTTGTCTTATAGCTTGCAATTAATCTTCCCATTATTGGACCACTTTCGGTCCCACTAGGACCCTATACTCAAGCCGATTCAAACTCAAGGTGTCTGACATGGTCGGCCATAAAGAAACTCGAAAGGCACCATCTTAATGGCCCTTTGGTAACTTTTGTTATAAGAGAATTTTACCAGTGGCAAGAATTATTCCCAATGCTTTTGTTTTTCCATCATGTACATGCACATCATGTCTTCCAAGTTCTGGTTTGTTCGTTCGGTTTTCCTGACAGTCTCTAGGTGATACACAGTACTAAAGTTAAGTCGGGTTCCCAAGGCCTCTTGGAAAGTAGTCCAAAATTTTCTAGTAAACATTGATCCTCGATCGTATATAATCCTCTTAGGTATGCCATGTAGCCTCCCAATCTCACTGATGAAAACTCTAACTATGTCAGGTGCCTGATACGTCATACGCATAAGAATAATTTGAGCACTCTTTGCGAGAGTGTCGATTACCATGAAAATAGATTCGTGTCTCCATGCCATCAGTGGCAATCCAACAATAAAATCCATCGAAATAACCTCCCATTTTGATTCTGGAATAATGTGTGGTTGTAGTAATCTTGTTGGATGTCTATGTTCGGCCTTTATCTGTTGACAATCTAGACATTTGGCCACATAGTTGAGTATGTCTACCTTCATTCCTTTCTAGAAGAATAAGGGTTTAAGGTCCATCCTCATCTTCATGACTCTCGGGTAAGCCATGTACACTGCTCTGTGAGCCTCGTTTAGGATCAAACTCCTCAAATCGTTGCTCAGTGGTATATAAATTCGATTTTTTTAAATATCAGTAGTCCATCGTTATCCAACGTAAATCCTTCAAATCTTGGTAGCATCATTGTGTTTGTCCGATAAAATCCTTGACCTCTTTGTACAAGTCATCATCATGCTATAAAGTTAGAATATTTTCACGTAGATTAGTCTGAAGAGGCAACACTGAAAGGATGCGTGGTCTCCGACACAATGCATCTTCCACTCAGTTCAATATTCCTTGTATGTAAGTAAACTCAAAATTGTACTCGCTAAGCATTCTCGACCAACATCATTGTCGTGCGTTCAAGTCTCTTTGCATAAAGATGTATTGTAGTTCATGGTGGTCCATTTTTAGTTCCAAATTTCATCCAA
This sequence comes from Picea sitchensis, assembly GCA_010110895.2. Taxonomy (NCBI): domain Eukaryota; kingdom Viridiplantae; phylum Streptophyta; class Pinopsida; order Pinales; family Pinaceae; genus Picea; species Picea sitchensis. Next base: position 37,571 of record SNQJ01S0095217.1, on the reverse strand, counting down.
TAAGGTAGTGTCTCCAACCCTTCTAGGCATACACAAAGGCTAATAACTCCAAATCATATGTTGCATAGTTCTCCTCCTTCCTTCTCAATTTCCTTGAGATGTAAGTGATCACTCAACCGTCTTGCATCAAGACTCCGCCTAAGACTTCCTTGGATGTGTTAGTGCATACCAAGAATTTTGTGTCCATGTTAGGGACCTTTAGTATTGGTGTTGCTGTCAAGAACGCTTTAAGCCTCTGAAATCCTTCCACGCATTTCTCTGTCCAATCAAACATTTTGTTCTTTTTCTACTATTCTAAGATCGGATTTTCTATCTTCAAAAATCCCTCGAAGAACCGTCAATAGTATCCTGCTAAACCCATGAAGCTACGCACTTCTGGGACATTTATCAGCACAGACCATTCCATAATACCCTCGACCTTTGTTGGATCCACGATGATACCTTCGTCAGAGATGACATTCCCTATGTAGTGAATCTTCTATTGATAAAATGAACATTTGGACAATTTCCCTTACATTTTGTGCTCTCGCAGACACTGTAGTACCAAGTGCAAGTGCTTGTCATGCTCCTCCATTATCCGAGAGTAAATGAAAATATCGTCAATGAATACTTGGATGAACTTGTCGAAGCATTCACGGAACGCCCCATTCATCAAACTCATAAATACCCCAGGGGCGTTTGTCAGTACAAACGGTAAAATAGTAAACTTGTAATGTCATCCTCCTTGATCCGTAACTGGTGATACCCTGATCACAAATCTATATTTGAAAACACCGTAGCACCCTTCATCTGATCAATAGATCATCAATCCTCGACAACGGATATTGATTCTTGATCATTTCCTTGTTCAATTGATGATATTAAATGCAGAGTCTCAACGACCCATCCTTATTTCGTATGAAAATAATAGGCACACCCCATGGTGACACACTTGGATGTAAAATTTCCAGGTCTAGCAACTCCTTCAGTTGCATTCTCAACTCCTGTAACTCCGGGGTCGACATTCGATAAGGCATTCTAGTTATCAGTTCAGTCCCTAGTTTTAGGTCTATGGTAAGCTCCAATTCTCTCTCTGAAGACATTCTAGGTAACTCCTCCGAAAATACATCTGCAAAATCTCTCACCACCGGAAGGTTTTCTAGACCTTCCACTACTCCCTTATTGTTTAATGCAAGGATAGCATAAATCTTACATCCCTTGTGCATTATCTTCTGTAGTTGCAAGGAAGAGACAAACCTTAGGGAAACTCCCTGGTTTTGTCCTACAATCACGCGTCTATTTCCCTCATCATTGACCAAGCTCAACCCTTTTTTCTTACAGTTAAGTATCGCCACATGCGATTCCAACTAGTCCATGCCGATTACGACATCATAAGATCCTAATCTCATGACATACAGGTCGGCCCTTGTGAAAAAATCTCCTAGGTTAAGGCTACATCCTGTACCCTTTCCTCCAACCTTTTGTTTGGCTCCCGAAGCCATCTCTATAAAGATAATCTCATCCTGTTCAATAGCCTTTAACTTAATCCCTTTTAGCGCTGCACCAAAAATGAAACTCTTGGTACCAACGAGATATATCAAATACTAAGGGTCTGGACAGTGACGGTACCTGACATATCGAGCGTATTAGACTGGTGATATTCCTGGCGATTATTCACCACTACATGAATCTGATGGGCCTTGCTCAAAACTCCCATGGTAGTGGGTTCAGCTGATCTAGATGCTCTGACACTTTCCTCTAGGAAGTATTGCTGGTAATGTGGCTCCCCAAAATCCAACACACTTCCTTCGGTCCAGTAATCATGGTACTCGATGTAGAAGCCGAATTATAACAATAAGGCCAAACTCGAACTTCTTAAACTTAAGCTTCTGGGTAATTTGGTGCAAAGAATACCAAAGCAAGCTCGAAAATGGACCTCGTACTTGGGCACCATGTGGCTACCTTGTCACAAGGCATCGACTCGTTGAGCTAAAGTTCCACGAATTCCTTAGAAGGATACCTCTCCTAGAACCGTTCCTCAAATAGTTCCCATGACACATCGTCGACAACCATGTTCAAAGTGATAGGAGTGTCTTCCATCAGAGAAGAGAACTCCCCTTCAGTTGAAATACCTTCATGTAGACCTTAAAGTTGGAAGTATATACGTGCAGTGCAAAGCGCATCACCAAAAATTTCCAACCCTGCCTCGTCGACTACACCATCTGGGGCACTCCTAGACTTGAGAACTCATTCCTCTCGAGTTCTCGATTAATGCTAATGGTATTGGTGGGGCGCGCTATGGGCCCTTAGGGGTACAGGAGCCCTGGCCTCATCTCAGTGCAGATGGTGAATCAAGGCCTCTAGCAATCTCTAGAAGGAACTTGTTAGACCTTCATCATCCCTTACAACAATCGGATCCATCCCGAGGAATCGTAACTTCCCTTGGGGTTAGATTCTGAGGGCATGGGCACTGATGGAGGCATCGCACTTCCTTCCATAGCATCACGTTGTGAACCTTTGTGGCATCCTCTAATCGATATCACCACATGGAAACGCTAATTTTTTTAGTTAGTGCTAGGTTAAAACTCAAGGGTTCACTATTGTGGAAAGCATGGTGATCCATATTCACAGAGTTGAACCCGCTCTGATAGCATATGTAGTGACCTCGTTCGTTACGACAACAGGCGAAGCAAGGTGCCAAATATTTTATTAATTTTTTTTTGTTCAGGCAGAAAAGAAATGATGACACAATTAACCACACCCAGACGACGAACAAAATGCTTGCAGATTCAACAACAGACCACAAGGAATCTACATGCTGGCACATTTAGCACTTGGCAAAACATGCGTAAATCAAGGAAGGAACGACTACCCACCCGACACAAAAACGACAACACCTACAAGATAAGGGACACAACGGCCTCGACGACCAGTGAATAGAACCTCTATGGCACACATCCAACCGTTGGAGGGAGTTACAACCCAAGCGCCCACAAGGAACTTACAATTATCAAACAACACTCACAATGGAAACACAAACTCCATCTGAGTTATCATTCACTGCTATCCAATAGGACACTCCATGATCTCCTCATCTGGAATCATGTCGTCCCTACGTGATAGACATGAAAATAACCAAGGCGCAACATAACCTAACTGAACCAAGGACTCAAGAAAAAAAAACCAGTGCACTAGGAGCCCAACCACTGACAAGAAGAATACACCCACACCCCTAAGAAACAAGTAGACATGACATAAGATGACATCATTCACAAAGAAAAATTGCACAACTATCCGAAGAATGTCTGGTTCCTACAAGGAAAACCTGAGAGGTAAAACAACTACGATCAGAAACTCTATCAATTCTCTTAAGGAACAAGGCTACACCATTGCATCAACAATGATCTAGACATGATGCAATTGACCATAAATATTAGACAAGGCACCATCAGGTACCTAGAATAGTCTTTATATAAGTATAGGCATTCAGTGATAGGTATAATATTAGCGCTATTTAATTATTATATATATTTAAATAACTAAATCAACCCTTGTTGATTTATCTAAAATGTTATTATTAAAATTAGATATCCCAAGGAGATTCCCGTGAATTAAACTTTCGAAATAATTATTAAGGTTGGACCAGTAAAGAAATATCATTAACAAAAATCAACATAAATCAAGGAGGTGAAGATGAATCATTACACATATCCCATAATGCCCTTCAATTAATTAGGTTCGTTAGCAAATTATATAACTCAAAAATTCCGGTACATACTTTACCTTGACGCAGGACTTGAATCGCTATTCCTTAAAATATGAACCCGACAAAATAACCTAATATCAACTATTTCAATAATTTTTGAAGGCGGTGGTTTAGGGTAAAAGTTGTGATTTATTGATCAACTATAACGGTGCCTTTTTAACCCATTACACTATCAAAGTTTCCATCTATGAATTCTCTATCATGATAGCATTAAAGAATGCCAAAATCTAGAATGCCAATCACATGAAGGAATATCTAGAATCGTTGTCAACTATAAGAAAATTTGATAGCTGTGTAAATTCCAAAAATGAAGAAAATAAAAATGCTGTCAACTTCACATTAAAACTTGTTGTCAGATGAATTTAATAATAAAATTCAGTTATAAAGGAACGTTGTCAAAAGAGTGCTACCAAATGAAACGTTGAGTAAACACTACCGTAATAATTTATTTCATTGAAAATCCTCTCCGTACATGTGTCACCCATCCCCTTCATTACACCATAAAGTAATAAATTAATTAATTAATTACTTCTATTTCCCTCACCCACCTAAAATCATTCCTAGAATTACTCCTAGGTGTCCCCATATTCTTTTACACATTTTAATGACTCAACCCCTTACTAATTTACTAGTTGAGTTTAATTTAGAAAGTTCTTAAATGCTAGATACCTTACTAAGTCAGTCTTTCTGCTTTTGTTTTCTTGTATTTCCCCTTTCTTTTTATGTTTCCCGCTTTTTCCTTGTTTCCTAATTCTTTTAAATTCACTCTTTCCCTTTTCATTTAAAACTCAATTTGGCAAGTGTAAAAATTTACCCTTTTCTATAACAACCCTGATTAAATAGTTGCATACGGTTTATTAAGTATAATTAATTAGATAATTAACTGACCTAATAAGGTTTTAGTTAAACAATGATTAGTTATTAATAACATTAATTAATTGTTTATAACTGTTGATTGATTAATTAATTAACTTATTAAAGATTTGGGTAATGAATTAAATGGCTGAATAACTTTAAATTATTTAAAATAAGACTTTACGTATGCAAGGGGGGAATGAAGCATGGGGTGGAAGGATAAGGTAATAAAGGAATCAGATAAGGTAATAAAGGAATGAGATAAGGTAATAAAGAATAGGATAAGGTAATTAATGGAGCATAGGAGAGTCGTTGAATGGGGGGAAGATATGATGGGGAAGAGTCCTACGGGAGAGGATTATGAAAATTACGGGGGAGGAGCATTATTGAGGAGGAGGTCTGTATTTTTGTGGCATATTTTCTGATTTTGGAGTTGGGTTCTGGAGTTTTGGTGAACCATTGCAAGGGGCACCGTGTTGTTGGGGGTTTTAGGCTTGGGGGCCAGGATTCCTTACGGTATCGTGGAGCTAGAGAGTCGGACAGGATGCTCCTAGATGGTTGGGTGGTTAGTCAATTTTGGGTAGGGTTTGGTCAAGCAACAGGGAGGACAACTAGATAAGCGGGAATTTAACATCAGATAGAGGTATTTTTATTTTTGAATTTGCTGATATGTGTGATGATTATGTAATTTATTTCATCCTGTAAATAAATTTAATTTTATGTTGAATATTGTATGTTTATACAATGATTAATGAATTACTTATGCATTGAAAGAAATTTATGTTTAATTGTATGAATTTTATCAGGCTTTGTTAATCTTCAGTCACTACACATGGTATTAGAGCCCTCGTTTAAAAACTTTCACCAGGGCCTACCCACCTACCCAATTTAGGAATGGAATTGTGTAACATCCCGCTCTGGCGCACTGAGAAAACTTATTATTTGAGGACACTTGCTCGCAAGTGATCTGGACCTTTATGATGTTAGACCATTTGTACTTGATTATGATGCGATTGACAGATGACATGATGTGTTACTATTTGATGTCGACAGATGCTATTGACTC
>SNQJ01S0095217.1:4255-21948 GCA_010110895.2 Picea sitchensis | reverse complement strand
GACCTCTATTCCTTTGACTCCATAAAAGTTCAATGTCTAGGAGTTATCAAAGATCTGGTCGTGACCTTGTTTCAACTGCCCATGAAAAGTGTGGTCATGGACATTGTAGTGGCTGATGTCCCCCCTAAGTTCGATATGTTATTATCAAGATCTTGGATAAAGAGACTGGGCGGAACCTTGCAGATGGACCTCACATACGCTACTATCCCAGTGTTTGGAGGAGAGCATAGAAGGCTATACAGAGAATCCCAGCTGGCATATATAATCAGTGATGAGGCCAACCCTACCAATCATCCCATCTTTTTTTTGGACACTGATTTAGGCTCTAGTTTACTACAACTCACCCATGACCCCGAGCCTCCTCTCAAACTCAGAAAGAAGCCCACTTCTCCCCATGAACTTCCTCCTTCCATCACCCCCATTTGGAAAATGTTTTTTGATGGGGCCTATTCCTGGGAAGGTGTTGGTGCTGGGGTTTTTCTTGTGTCACCTACCCAGGAAACCGTATCTCTGTCATACAAACTAGAATTTGAAACCACAAATAATGTGGCAGAGTATGAAGCCCTTGTTCTAGGATTAAGAGCTGCAAGGGAAATGGAAATTCAGGAGATAGTAGTGTTTGGAGATGCAGAGTTAGTGGTCCAATAGATCAGAAGCGCTTATCAGGCTAAGAACCCTCGACTCAGAAATTACAGGAATGAAGCATGGGACCTAATTGAAAATTTCTTCTCATCTTTCAATATCTCTTTTATTCCAAGGGAGGATAATGTTGTGGCCGATTCTCTAGTTGTCTCAACCAGCTTGCTAAAAGCTTCTCTACCGTCCATAGTCAACTCTAATGTTGAAATAAAATATAGGCCCTCTGTACCGGACAATGTCAAGCATTGGAAGGTATTCGAAGATGATCAGGAAATTGAAAGATTTCTTCGATCCGTTGATGAATTTTATGCGTTACACATCGATCAGGATCCTGACACAGAAGGTGAACCTCACCCTGAGGTGTTTTCAAATAAAATTGCTAACCACCAGATTATTCAGCTACCTAGCAATCACATTCCGAGGGGACTAGTCCCTTTGGAAAGATTGTTCTACGGGAACGATGTGGCAATAAAGGGTAGAGTTTTGGATGAGGATGTTGATACAGCTGAGTGCAATATTGGTACACCGGAGGAGCCCAAGTTTGTCAAGCTATCAAGCAGTTTGACCATAGAACAGAGGGCCGAATATACTGAGTTGTTGAAAGAATTTGTTGACGTGTTTGCATGTACCTATGAAGACCTCAAAACGTATGATACATCCGTCATTCAACACAAGATCCCACTAAAGGAAGAGGCTAATCCATTCAGGCAAAAGCTAAGACAGATAAACCCTATGTTGTTTCCGGTCATGGAGAAAGAAGTGAAGAAGTTGTTAGAGGCCCAGATCATTGTCCCCTTGAGATATTCCGAATGGGTAGCCAATTTGGTTCCCGTAAGAAATAAAAGTGGAGAAATCAGGCTTTGTGTCGACTTCAGGAACCTGAACAGGAGTTCAAAGAAAGAAAATTATCCCCTACCCAACATGGAGCACATATTGCAAAGGGTAACCCGTGCATCTAGGATTTCCATGATCGACAGTTTTTTATGTCTATAATCAGATATCGGTCATGCCTGAGGACAGGGAAAAGACAACCTTCACCACTCCTTGGGGCACATTCATGTATGCCAAGATGCCATTTTGACTTATGAATGCAGGAGCAACATTTCAGCGAGCCATGGATATAGCCTTCATCGTGGAGAAGGACCGGTTCATGGTGATCTATCTCGATGACATCATGGTATTCTCTAGATCAGACAAGGAACACCACCACCACTTGAGGAAAGTTTTCATGAAATGTCGGAGGTTCGGTCTATCCCTAAACCCCAAGAAATCTTTGTTCGCTATGCAGGAAGGGAAGTTGTTAGGCCATATAGTATCAATAGAGGGAGTGAGAATTGATCCCAGCAGGGTGGATGCAATTCAAACCTTATCACATCCCAGGTCTAAAAGAGAGGTTCATGCCTTTTTGGGGAAAATTAATTTTCTAAGGAGGTTTGTCTCAAATTTTTCCGAGCTAGTGAAACACATCATGACCATGCTCAGGAAGGGAAACGAGGTGAAATGGACCGCCGATCCCAGGGCATCTTTTGACCAAATAAAAAGGGCATTGACTAAGACACCTGTGCTGATTAGTCCTGACTATTCCAAGGAATTCCTAATTTTCTCCTTTGCTTCTTTTGATACAGTAGCAACGATCTTGTTACAAAAAAACGAGAAGGGGCATGAACAACCCATCTCTTTCTTCAGCAAGGCATTAAGAGATGCAGAGACTAGGTATGAGATCATGGAGAAGCAGGCCTATGCCTTAGTGAAAGACCTCAAAGCTTTCAGGATCTACGTCTTGCATTCGAAGGTGACATCATACGTTCCTTCAGCTTCCGTAAAGGACATTCTTTTACAACCAGACATAGATGGGAGAAGAGGCAAATGGATAGCAAAAATTCTGGAATTTGACATGGAAATAAAGCCCACCAAGTTGGTTAAGGGGAAAGGTCTAGCCAAGCTACTGGCTAAATCCAATTGTGAAGCCTTGGGAGTCAATTTCCTCAACACTCGCTCAGGAACTCAGCAAGCTGAGCTGCCCAACCAATTCTCTCAAGATGGCTTATCGCTAGTAGATTGTTCCTGGTATCGTGAAATTATATACTTTCTGCAGGAATTGAAGCCTCCGGATGGAATGGGTAAAAGCACCGCAAGAGCTTTAAATTTCAATTCAGTCAGGTATTGTCTCATTGAGCAAGTTTTGTACTAGAGAGATCCTTTGGGGATGCTGCTGAGATGTTTGAACCCGCCAGAAGCCCATAAAGTTATGTTTGATTTCCATGAAGGCCTTTTTGGGGGGAATCATTTCTGGAAGACCACAACTCATAAGATCCTTAGGGATGGATATTACTAGCCTACTTTATTCGCTGATGTCTGCAGAGGAATCAGAGCTTGCATCAAATGTCAAAAGTTCTCAGGAAAGCAACAACTCAAATCGTTGCCATCGAAGCCTATAGTAGCTCCAACACCTTTTCAGCAGTGGGGGCTGGACTTCATTGGAGAAATTCATCCTCCCTCAAGTGGTCAACACAGATGGATCCTGACAACAACAGATTATTTCACCAAGTGGATAGAAGATTTCCCCACCATAAGTGCATCTCACAAAGTAATTATCAGCTTCATGGAGGATATCATAGCTAGATTTGGCTATCCCAGCAGGATCGTCACCGATAATGCTGCTTCTTTCAAGTCTGAGCCTCTAATTAAGTTCTGTGAGCAGTCCCAGATCTCACTCATTCACTCCACTCCCTACTATCCCCAGGGAAATGGTTTAGAAGAGTCCTCCAACAAAAGCCTAATAAGGATCATCAAAAGGTTGTTGGAAGACAAAAAAAAGGCCTGGGATTCAAAGTTGAAGTTTGATCTGTGGGTTGATCGTGTGACAATGAAGAAATATCTGGGCACTTCGCCTTTTCAGCTATTCTACGGAGCAGAGGAGGTTTTTCCTACTCAGCTCGCCTTACTTGTGGCAAAATTCTTTCAAGACTATGAGGGAGAAACAGATCATATGATCAGGAGGATTCATCAGATAGTAGAAGTGCAACAGATCAGAGAGAAGGTGAGGACTGCAGCTCATAGTCATGAGGAAAAGATCAAGCAGGCTTTCGACAAGAAGATCAGGAAGAAAGAGTTCGAGATAGGGGATCTGGTACTCAGGTGGGATGCCCCCAGGCAGGATAAAGGCAAACACAGTAAGTTTGATGCCCTCTGGATTGGCCCCTTCAGGATCTCTGAGATTTTCTCCAACAACACGTATGGGTTGCAAGATCTGGAAGGAGAAGAGGTTTTTAGCAGCCCTGTGAATGGGCATTTTATGAAGAAATGTTTTATTTGAGCCTCAGACAGCTCCCTTGTTTGTAAATATTTTCCTTTAGTTCTTTATTTAGTTTATTTTTACATTTTTTTAGCCTAATAAGTGACTCCATAGCCCAATAGCAAGGCACTGAAGATGCATAAGGAGCTCTTAGAGCATCGCAGGGACGACTCTATCCCCCATGGAGCCTAATGTTAGCGATTATTTTTTTCATTTGGAGCAGAAGCACCCAGGGCTGTAGATTGCACACTAAATGCCCAAGCGCAGCACGGGGGAATCCCTATTTTCCCAAGTAGCAGGTCAAGCGAGAAGGAAAAATGTCGTCGATAGCATCCAAGATCTATTTTACAAAGCAGATCGATGGTCACTGGGTTTTCGGAGCTACCGAATTGCCCAAAGTTTAGCACAAAGGAAAACTCTCTCATTTCAATCAGCAGGTTCAGATCATCCGATTTAACTAGGACAGGTGGCGGCCTGTCGACATATCGTGGATCGAGATTTCGGGGAACAGGGAGCCCTTAGTTGATTGCACTTGGAAGTACCAATCAACGAAACACCGAAAGCGCCTTTGGTGCCGAGCCCACGGTCTCAATCCTACGTCATATCAAGCGAGCTTGCAAATGAGGGTGGCTCCCTTGTAAATATCGAATTCCCCCTCGTCTGTTCATCCCAAGGACGCGTGTCGCAAGATCTGGCCACGTCGGCGTTTCGGCAGTCGGGAGTTCATGGGGTGAGAGTTTCATGTTGTTCAACATCGTGAAGCCCCGAACCCCAATTGCACCGAAAGCGTAGAAAGAGGGGCCTGTGGTATCACGAAGCGTTTTCAGCCGTCCATCTAGAGGGGACACCTAGCAGCAAATAGAGCCATCTCGGCGCTTCGCCCATAGCAACTCCAACACGAAAAAAACTGCTCCGTTATTTTCCGATGCGCGAGGTGCTGGGAGAATCCCGGATCTGGGCCCATGGAATCCCTAGGAGAGGTAAGAGCCATCAGATCTAGAAGGACGCATGGTGCCAGATTAAGCTGTCACGGCATATTGCTCATCACGATTTCAATCAGCAAAGGTTAGCCCTTTCATATTCGCGAACAACGAAAGCATATGGTCACAACTCATAGTCACTTGGGGAGAGGAAGGAGCTACATAAAGAAAGCCAAAGGGGCTGAGTTCAGTTGCAGAGAGGATCATCGCAGCCTCCAGGCGCCATCAGACCCAATCTTTATAATGTTTCTAGTATTGAAGTAAACGAAGACAAGAGCGGGTAGTTGAAACCTCCTTTCGTTCATTAAATGAGGGGAATGGAGGGTCTGGTGAGCCGCCTGCTCACAGAGGTCCTGTATATTGATTCCCTCAAAGAAGTCATGCCGAAGTCCTCGACTCGACAGAGAAGTCTGTGCACGCTAGCCGAGCACTTCATGGCTCAGCTACCCTCCTTACAGGAGCCATGCTTAGTTAAGGTGGCATTTAAAGAAATATATCAGTACGAATTTGACTGAAGGGACATCAAGCCTTGAGTGACTGGGCATGCCTCTATGAAGTGAATTTTTTCCTGAGTATATAAGCTCAGTCTTTTGTATTTTGTAGGCATCGATGGTAGAGCAGAGCTCCGGATTGTAAAGTTTTAGCACAGACTCTAGTTCTCCATTTATGCATCTGTATATGGGATTTCTAATTTTATAACAGACAGTCTTCTTACTCCATCTAATTTTTCATCTCATGCTAAGAGATTTCATGATCGACTAATTCACACGAATTATGGCAACTCTGTTATGATAAAGGATTTATTATGGCGTTATTTTTTTCTCTGGTTTTCAGCGTTTGAACATAGGAAGATCTTGCGTTTAATTGTCTTCTTCCACAGTCTATTAGGAACCTGATGTTTATGACAGAACTTTGCATCTTTCTGATACAAGTCTTCCCCTTACTCACTCTTACTACGACTCACTGTCTGAATTTATCTAAGACCTCAATTGCCCATGCAGGCCTGGCCTAGTTTCAAAGTTAGAACCACATCGTTTGAGTTAACCTCCATCTGATCACCTCATTAAACAAACCTTGACATAAAATGATGGGTGTCGGGCTCTTCTCCTGCTGCAATCCAAGAGTGACTTCTGATGCTAACAATTTAGATAATAGGAAGCGTTTGTGACGTAGCATGCACTGTAATAATTGACACCGATGAAATCATTAGAGTCGCGCAAGATTTTGCTCAAGTTTGGTGTGATTTTTTCTCAGGTAGGAAAAAGTAATATAACGCCTAGCATGGTATGTCTGGCATGAGGAAGGTATGCATGCATGAGGGTTGGTAGGCTCGGCCATGGATGCGTTCCACAAGTCAACATAAGAGCCCAGCGCAAGCATCGGACCCAACACTAAGCCACGACCAAGAGAGGAGCCTGCAAGAGGCATTTTCTCTTGCACTATACGTCAAGTCGAGCGCTCAGTCAAACCGAGACCAAACACCCAAGCACTGAGCTGAATGAGAAAACCCTTACCAGAGTGAGAGAAGGCCATGGCGACCGACCGAGTAACCAGGGACCTTGCAAGAAGAAACAAAGAGGGAAAGAGAAATTAGTGTTATGGTGTGTAGGTTTAGGTTTAGGTTAGTAGGGCATTGGAGGAACGAGGGCGGGGCACGTGGGCTTCATGCGTGCCCGCCCTTTGTTATTTTAAAAAAAAATGTTTGTTTTTTTAAATTATTTATTTAAATTTATATATGTTTTTATTTTAGTTATTTTTTTTATTATAATAATAATAATAATAATAATAAATTAATATAATTAATATATATATATAAAATAAAAAAATCGAGATGTTTTGGAGTCTATGGGTTTAGAACCCATGACCACCCACCGCCTAAGCCTTAAGAAACAACCAAACACCAAGGCGCTATGTATGTTCCTTGGAGAAAAATTAATTAAAGTAATTGGAAGGATTACTTAATTTAGTGATTAATTAATTAATGAATACTAATAATAATATTAATTTTTTGGATTAAATTGAAAGTGTTGATTAATGTGATTGAAACTTAGGTTAAAGTTTAGTCTAGATTATTAGTTTTTAATAATTAATCAACATTAGGTTGGAAGTCACCTTAATTAGTTATAAACGCAAAGTATAAGGACTTAGATCAAGATATGTGGGAGGAGGCTTCATGCGCACTAGGTAGGTATGTTAGAGAAATTGGCGAGTATGGCACAAAGCTAGCATAGCTACGAGGTGAGAGGAGTCAATAGTTTTCTTAGGCGAATAAATCAAGCTTAGACACTTTAGCCTTAACCTAGCCACCTCCCCTAAAGAGCGTAACATATGTTTACAGACAAGTTAAGAAAAACTTACGCCGAACCCTGTTTTCTAGTTTAAGTTGCGCAAATTTGAAACGTCCTTGAACTCACCATGAAAACTTTGGTTGATGCAGGTTAAATCATACAGGATAGTTAGGACTTGAGGGAATCGAGGCATAGGAGCATCGTCGCAGGCACCGCCAACATCGCTAGCGCCACCGCCACCATCGCCTGAGCTAGCTCTTATACTGCACTCTTTGGAGGCCATAAATGAGACTTTAAAGGGGGAAAACCCATCAGGGATCGAAGTGGAACCCCCACCATCTGGAATGGGTAATCCGGAAGTGTAAAGGGATTCAGGGGGAGGACCTCCACCCAAAGACATCACTAGAGAACTGCAGAAGATCAAACATACGGAGTTTGTCGGGGGTCACACCAGTGAATGTGTCGAATCATGGTTGGAAGGCATGAAAAGGTGTTTTTCCTTAAGGGACTATCCGTCCACCTCAAAGGAAAAGATAACAATTTTTTAGTTAAGAGACAACCCCTTGAACTGGTGGGGCAACCTGGAAAGACAACTACATCTTACCCCAGACACTGTATCTTGGGAACTTTTCGAGGAGAGGTTCCGAAGGAAATATATGCCAACTTACTATGAGGAACAACAGGTAGGGGAATTTCATGCTCTAGTACAAGGAAACAAGACCATAGAATAATATGAGATTAGGTTTATGGAATTGGTCAGGTATGTTTCATATATGGATAATGACCAACGACAGGCATAACGCTTTGTCTATGGGTTGAACCCTAAGATAAGGGCTATGGTGCGGATGTGGAAACCGTCTTCAGTAACGAAAGCTATGGAAAATGTACGTTATGCGGAGGTACACATTAACTTAACCGGAGGTATGAGACCGACCTTTCCACATCATCCTGGATTCGTAAGGAAGGCCCCTAGGACATTTCCCAGGGGAGGGGGCTCAAGGCCACCTCCATATGGTAACAGAGTCGCACCAAGGATAGTAGCCATAGGGATTTCAACGGTAGAAAATGTAGCATCTCGTTCATCACCAATGACACAGAAAGGTCCACGACCATCTCAGGGAACAACTGGTAGGGGCAGGTGTTCCAGAGGAAGGAACTCATTTTAGAGACAGTCACATAATAGTGTGCAGGTTCAATCTCGTGTTACCTGTTTGGGATGTGGAGGACCCTATTACCAGCATGACTTCCCAGAGTTACAATTAGGATTTGTGCATAGAGAAGGAAAGGCCTTGATGGGAAGATCAAGAAGCAACCATCAGATTTACGCAGCAGTTAATAATCGCCAGGATGAGCATCAATCCATGGTGGTGGACTCATCAGGTATGCTAAATCATATCAACATTAAGATTTTATTTGATTCTGGTGCTACAGATAGTTTCATTTCATCATCTGCATTAGAAAAGAGTGGGTTGGTAGCCTACGAGCACGATGACTTTAAACAAGTTGAGATGGTTTCGGGGAAAAAACAAGCGGTAGGACTTAACGTTGATAATTGTATAGTAGACATGGGAGTGTGTACTACTATGTTGAAGGTATACATCACTACTCTTGGGGTGTATGACCTAATGATTGGAATGGATTGATTAGAAGCTCATCGAGCTTTAGTAGATTGTTTCGCAAAAAAGGTGCTCTATGTAGACGATGAAGGAAGGCCAGTAGAGATCCAGGGTGTACGGAGAAAGGTGTCAGTGTGCTTTATCTCAACTATGAAGGTTAAGAATTTCTTGAGGTAAGGGTGTCGACTTTATGTAGTGGAAGCAGTGAATAAAAGGAAGGGACCCTCATTGGATCAGTACCCGGTATTGTCAGAATTTAAGGATGTTTTTCTGAACAAGTTACCAGGGTTACCTGTTGAGAGGGAGCTTGATTTTACTATTGAGATAAAACCTAGTGCAGAATCAATTTCCAAGAATCTGTATTGGATGACAGCACCATAACTTTGTGAGTTGCAAATGCAGTTGAAAGAGTTACTATACTTAGGGCTAATAAGGCCCAGTGTTTCACCTTGGGGTTCACTAGTAATGTTTGTAAAGAAGAAGGATGGATCCTTACGACTGTGTATAGATTACAGGGACTTGAACCGTGCTACGGTGAAAAATAGGTACCCAATGCCACGAATAGATGACCTCTTCGATCAGATGAAAGGAGCTACGATATTCTCAAAGATCGATTTTCTATCAGGGTATCACCAGTTAAGGATTAAGGAAGGCGATATTCCTAAAACTGCCTTTCGAACTCGGTTTGGAAAATATGAGTTTGTCGTAGTACCTTTTGGATTGACCAATGCGGCAGAAGTATTCATGAGCCTCGTGAATGACATATTCTGGAAGTACTTAGACCGTTTTGTACAAGTCTTTCTAGATGACATCCTCATCTATTCCAAAAATGAAAGAGAACATGAGGAACACTTACGAGTGGTGTTGTCCTACCTTAGAGAGANGGGAAGTTTTTGACGTGTTCCTTATTTCAGAAAGAGGTCCACTTTTTAGGTCATATCATTTTCAATGAAAGAATCTCTGTGGACCCAGAAAAGGTAAAGGCCATTATGGAGTGGCCAGTGCCGAAAAATTCCCATGAGGTGAGAAGCTTCATGGGGCTAGTAGGTTATTATAGGAGATTTGTGGAAGGATTCTAAAAAATAGCGAAACCCATCACCACTTTGTAGTGCAAGGGGGTTAGGTATGATTGGACAGAATAATGTGATAGTGCATTGATCGAGCTTAAGGGGCTAGTGAACCAATTCTATGAGTACTAGATATGGAAAAGGACTTCACAGTCTGCACATATGTCTTGAAGCAAGGGTTGGGGTCCGTGCTAATGCAGGATGGAGGAGTGATAGCTTATGCATCAAGGAAGTTGAAGAAACATGAAGAGCTTTACGCTACTCATGATTTAGAGTTGGAAGCTATAATGCTAGCTCTGAAACTTTGGAGGCACTATCTTGTGGGGTGGAAATTTGAGCTCAAAATAGACCATCAAAGTTTAAAACATCTCTTCACTCAAAGGGATCTGAATTCCAGGCAAAGGCAATGGAGCGAGTTTATGAGTGAGTACGATTTTGGTATTTCATACATCAAGGGAAAAAAAAATGTGGTTGCAGATGCCTTGAGTAGGAGACCCCGGTTCTTCTCCTTGATACCCTTAAAAGTCAATCTGAGGGAACGTGTGTTGACACAACTCCAAGAAGACAGTTGGTATTTAAAGGTTACTTCAAACCTCTAGAGTGGGAGGTAGTTAGATCCAAAGTATGAAGGATATAGTCTGGAATAATATGGACTATTAAGATATTGGGGAAGGATGTACATCCCTGAAAATGAGGATATTCAAAGCATCGTACTGAAGGAAGCCCATAGAGCACTTTATTGTGTGCATCCGGGTGTGAAGAAGATGCATGCAGACATGAGGAAGCTCTTATTTTGGGTAGGCATGAAGTGCAATGTAGTCTAGTTCATCGCCAAGTGCCTAGAGTGTCAACAAGTGAAAGTCGACCACCATCACTCGACAAGCCTCTTACAACCACATGATGTTCCTATGTCCAAGTGGGAATTCATCTCTATGGATTTTGTTGTGGGGTTGCCGCTCACACCTCATAGACACAATGTCATTCTTGTGATAGTGGATAAGTTAACCAAGAGTTCTCATTTTATTCTGGTTAGAGACACTTACGATGTCACTGATGTGACACATGTGTTTGTAAGTGAGGTTATCCATTTGCACAGTATACCTAAGAAGATCATTTTCGATAGGGACTCCAGATTCAATTCTAGGTTTTGGACAACTTTGCAGTCAGCATTAGGGACTCAATTGAACTTAAGCACAACTGATCATCCTGAAATAGATGGGAAAACCAAGAGGGTAAATCAAGTCATGGAAGACATGCTTAGGATGTATGTCATGGATAATCAAACCCAGTGGGAGAAGTACCTACCTTTGGTAGAGTTTGCCTACAGTAAAAGTTTTCATAGCTCCATCATAATACCACCCTATGAAGATCTATATGGAAGGCCATGCATAATGCTGTTGATTAGGGATAGATTAGAAGACCAAGTAATAGTTGGGCCAGAATTGATTCAAGAGATGGAGGAACATGTGATTCAAATTAGGGTGAGACTAAAGGAAGCATAGGATAGGCAACAAAGTTATGCAGATGCACACAGGACCGACCAAAGTTATGAAGTGGGAGACTAGGTTTTCATTTGTATCAGGCCTAATAAGAGTACCATATGGTTCAGGAAGGGGACAAAGTTGTCACCTCGATTTATAGGACCATTCAGAATCCAAGAGAAAATTGGACCCGTTGCCTATCGTCTCATACTGCCACCCCACTTGCATAAACTCATAATGATTTTCATGTATCTGTTTTACGTCATTATGTTGTTGATGAATCACATAAAATAAATTGGAAGGAATTGCAGGTATCGAACGTGGGAACCCTCATGGTAGAACCATTACTCATATTGGACCATAGAGTCCGACAGCTTAGGAACCGTTTGGTAGACCAAGTTAAGGTCCAGTGGGACAAGTATAGTCTAGGATCTGCTACTTGGGAAGATGCTGAGACACTATGAAGAGACTATCCCTCACTTTTTTGACCACCTCGAGAATATGTTTCTTGAAGGTTGGGTGTATGTAACACCACCTTTTGACTTAGATAGCCAGGATTACCTGAGGCCTACACTTTTATTTTCTATTCACAGTGAAACTATTAAATGATACACTTAAACTTTTAAGACATATGAACCTTTATGAATGTTTAAATATATTTGGATAATGATGGAGATGATGCGATATATTGTGATAATGTAAATTTTATGAATGTTTAAATGTTATTGATGATGATGGATATGATGCGATTTACTATGTGAATGCAAATTTTATGAATGTTTAAATGTTATTGATGATGATGGATATGATGCGATATAATGTGTGAATGAGAATCCTACGAAGGTTTAAATGCTATTAGAATGATGTTGGATATGATGCAATCTATTTGGTAAAAGATAATTTTATGAATGGGTGTTGAAATTGAATTATGGGATATTATGAGATCTATTTCTAACTTGAAAAACTTTGATGTTAAGCTGTTGGTACATGGATACTGAATTGAAATGATGATTGTATGCAATTACATGATGATAATGCATAGAAATGTATGAGTTTGTGTTACAGACTAATCTGTAGGTTATGGGCTATGAAATAGCCAAGGGATAATAATGATGAGAGTGGATGTCATGACCACTAGCCGAGAAACATTATGGTATGAATATTTGTATGTGAAATTATATTGGTTTGGATGCATTTCTATGATATGTGGACCAGTGCAGGATTTCAAGTGACGAGACTACCCAAAACCGAATAAATGATGACAAAACTCCTAGCAACACAATTCCACTGTATATTCCATTGTAGGGTGTGGACCCTAGTTATGATTAGGAGGGGTGGAGACATTTCATACCGTGTATCATCCAAAACCTGAAGTCATGGGAGGATCGTGTTAGCTCATGCTCCCCTAGACGTTTGATGATCACTGTCAGTTTTCTGCTGGGGAAGCTTGGTCAAGATAGTGACACTTCCGCTTATGGGTTCTATTTGGAGTTAGGTCAATATAGTTGATGCTCCAAGATAGTCTAGCAGAGGAAGGATATGAATGAAGATGGAAGTAAGTTAGGGAGGAAGGATGAGTCGAAATAGTTGAGAAAGTATGGAGATTTGTCTGGTGGTGGAATTTAATGTTTTTCCCTTCTAAAAAGAAAATTTGTATATATGAATATTCATAATTATGTAACTAAACCACAGTTGTTTAAATAAAATTGTTGAACTAGATAACTGTAATTAAAGGATTTCGCAAACATTTGATTGGTTTATTGTCTTTTATAAAAGAATAGTCTTGTTGATTGGATTGGATGCATACATAAATTACTATAAGGGTGATAATTATTGATTATTAGTACATGCATGAGACTTGTATGTACTATCTACACATGCATTTCTTGTACATGTACACTAGTATGAATGAGTTTCTTGTCTTAGTTACTAATAATGACGGTTATTTGTTAGGAATGTGTGAACCATGTTTCTTTTCCCTTGTATCATAAAATACCTTAACTTCGGGACGAAGTTTCTTGAAGGGTGGTTGTATGTAACAACCCTAGTTAAATAGTTGCATAGGGTTTATTAAGTATAATTAATTAGATAATTAACTGTCCTAATAAGGTTTTAGTTAAACAATGATTAGTTATTAATAATATTAATTAATTGTTTATAACTGTTGATTGTTTAATTAATTAATTAATTAACTTATTAAAGATTTGGGTAATGAATTAAATGGATGAATAACTTTAAATTATTTACAATAAGACTTTACGTATGCAAGGGGGGAATGAAGCATGGGGTGGAAGGATAAGGTAATAAAGGAATCAGATAAGGTAATAAAGGAATGGGATAAGGTAATAAAGAAGAGGATAAGGTAATTAATGAAGGATAGGAGAGTCGGTGAATGGGGCGAGATATGACGGGGAAGAGTCCTACGGGAGAGGATTATGAAAATTATGGGGGAGGAGCATTATTGAGGAGGAGGTATGTATTTCTATGGCATATTTTTTGGTTTTGGAGTTGGGTTCTGGAGTTTTGGTGAACCATTGCAGGGGGCACCGGGTTGCTAGGGGTTTTGGGCTTGGGGGGCCAGGATTCCTTACGGTATTCTGGAGCTAGGGAGCCAGATAGGTTGCTCCTAGTTGGCTGGGTGGTTAGTCGATTTCGGGCAGGGTTTGGTCAAGCAACAGGGAGGACAACCAGATAAGCGGGAATTTAGCATCAGGAAGAGGTATTTTTATTTCTGAATTTGCTGAGTTATGTGATGACTATGTAATTTATTTCACGCTGTGGATAAATTTAATTTTTTGTTGTATGCATTGAAATTTTTTTATGTTTAATTGTATGAATTTTATTAGGCTTTGTTAATCTTCGGTCACTACATTTTCTCCTTTTCCCCTTTTTTAATTAATAAAATTTTAATTAACATAAGTAACAAAATCATTCTTTTCCCTTTTTCCCCCTTTTTAAATTTTATCCCCCAATTTTTTTTTTTATAAATTAATTGAATCACTTACCCCCTTTTCGTCACATGATTAATGATGATTATCAATATTATTTATTTATTTTTATTTTTATTTTTATAGAAATATATATATTTTTATCACAAGTATTACTTAGACTTAGACTTTATTTTCCTAGGTTGGGCGACATTTTATTATGGAAATTGTTTTAAATATTTCTCATCACATTATTCATTCTAAGGCCATATAGGTTTATTCATTTTTATTTAACAATGTGACATGCCCTTCAGGATGCACTAGGTGCTCCAAGGGTGCCACTCACCTCATTCTGTTTCCCTTGCGTCACGTGCCCTTCAAGACACACTCTGTTCTCCAAGGGTGTCACTTGCCTCATTATGTTTCCCTTGTGTGACGTGACCTTTAGGATGAAATCCATGCTCCAAGGGTGCCACTGGCCTCTTGACTGACTTGGTAGACATCAAAACCCCTGGAGTCAATACTCCTCTAGGTGATCTTGTGGGAGACTAAGGGCCTCTAAGGAATAAGTCCCTTTCCTTATTCCATGCCCCTTATAATCATCATGAGTGACTATCGTAGTCTTCCCTCACAACATCCTAGGTCTTCTTGAACTAGGTAGTCATTAACCCATAGTTCGAACCACGATGAGAATTCTAGTAGGTTGTGGTAGGGTTGTTGTCCACACCTCTCCCTCAACATATATGATTATCTTGCATGACCCCTCTACTCCACATGTGAGTCTGTTCAACAAGCTATCGTCAACCTGCATCATCAACGAATCATGTCAGAAATAATATCCATAATCATATCATCTAATCATATGCACAAATGTCATATATGTAAAAAAATAAAACCCCAATAGTCCACTCCCTTACTCGATCCAGAGTCCAAGGGTTTCATCGATGCCTCATCATCCTCGAGGTCCAAATCCTGCACAATCAGGAGAACCGAGTCAATAACACTTGTCTACGTCAATATAGAAAAACAACATATAATCACATCCATAGTGCCTCATAATAATAATCAATGGTCAAAGGTAGAATAATCCGGATCTCTTGCAAGCAAGTGTCCTCAAGGATAAGTTTGCTCAGTTCGCACAAGACTGGGGTGTTACATATTATTTGTATCGCCTTACAACGTTTAGGTAATTGTAGCCAAAAACATTAAAAAAACATACTCTTATGCAATGCAGAGCGATGACTTCGGAATTGAAACCATGGAGGAAGACCTCGAACTTGGTTACAAGTACAACTATAAAGTCATGGTTGATCATAGGAAAAGTATGGGGAAAACCCCAGGATCCATTTTGCGGAATAATGTAAATAAAAATCAATCCAAATTAAACTTTCATTACCTATAAAATACATAAATGTTTGATATTGTCCATAACTTTAATGGCTTACTTTGTTTTAATCATGGTATAAACAATATTAATGAAACCATTAGTACTGGACAACAAAGTGTTGATATTGAAATGCTCCCAAAATATCATGGTTCTCCTAGCAACCCCATCCCATTGGGGTGCAGCTCTAAGAAATTCCCGTGAGGCCCATGAAGGTAAAATGGTTGTAGATTAATCATATACTTAATAATTTTGTACTTATAAATTTGTACTTCTAATTTTTATTACTTATACATTTATAGTTTTTTCCTTATAAATTTTGTCATTTAAATGGAAGTCATAGTTGAGCCTCCTTGACCTGAAGATCAGGTGAAAAGGGAAGCCATTCCAACGGTGACAACTAGTGGATCAGGTAAATAATTATATTGGATAGTTTTTTTTTCAATATTAATGAGCTACTTCAATCATATTTAAAAATTGGCCATATAAATTTAATATTTTTTGTTTTTGTAGGTGATGGCTCCTCACAGAAGCCTCAACGCTATGGGTATGATATGAGACATGCTTGTCATGAAATGACTGCAGAAACATCAACTATTGAAGAACACCCAATAAACGAAGACATGGAGATGGATGAATTACTCAAGAACTAGAAAACATAAAATAAGACTAAAAGAAATTGATGATGTGTAATAATTTTATAAGACAGTTGGATGTATATTATATAGATGAACATGTAATGATCCATATAATGCATTGACATTATGGGTAATTTTTCATATAATAATATATACAAGGATATTTCTATGGCTTGTATATATCTGTGAATGTAATTTTATTATACACTTAATGATAATTTTAACATCTCTTAGTCTTGGTATACATTGATTCAATACTCGGTTCTATTGGTTCTATTGGCCTTGACATACGATTTCTGCATTAATTTGTGGCTCCATGGATATCATCCTAGCAATTTGAAGGCATTGGTAAATGTGAAATTTAAGATATTGAATTTTTCAAGTTTGGATTTAAATTTTATATGCTTGTTTGTATGAGGCTGCCTTGTTTATGGGTTTCAATAGTTCCAAACTTTTGTCATCTTATTCATTTCAATATGTACATAGTATCAATAAGGACATTGAAATAATGATATATTTTTTATGATTAATGTGTATCAAAGATTCTAATGATGGGAATGAAAATCGATGAAGAGTGAAACTTAATGTAGCCTAATGGGTCAAATAATATCCCTATTAAAACTGACACCTTACTAATAATAACAACAATGGTTTAATTAATTTTTAGGATATAAGATCTTGGGAGATGAAGTGCATTGTTTGTGTGTGATTTAGATTTATATTTTCTTCTTTAGATTTAGTTCATCGTACTTGCAACGAAGAGTATAGATAGTTGTATCATTGACAAGTATCACATTCTTCATCAAATTTGTGGATGTCCTTCATGCCTTTCCAAAAGAAAGAATGCTTAATTTTATCATATGTTTTTTGAAAGCGAGAATGAACCACCATAGAAGAGGAGTGCAATTCCAATAACACTTTGGATTTAAATGAGGAATTCCAAACTAGATAAATGTGAACTTTATACTATATATCATCATTATTTACACCGAAATCACATATAAATCCATAAAATAGTGACACATTATTTACTTTAGAATCCCAAATGGGAAAAACAACATTTAATTGACTTTGATTAATCCTTTATTTCTTGATAATTGTGAAGGTTACAAATATTTTTATCTCTTTTTATCATTCTTAGTATTCACATGGGAATTTGGACAACATTTCCTCTTAGTCTCATCCAAAGAACCTATACAAAATAGTTGGTCATGAATTTATTAAAGGATGACAATACTAGGGGTTCAACTAGAAGGCTAGTTGTCCCCCAACTCTAGAAGTTACCCCAAGCCTAGCATTAGCCTTCTCCTTTGTCTTTTCCAATTAATATTTTTAGTAGGGTTCTCATGTTTTATTTTTCTTTGATATCTATCTATCT
>SNQJ01S0095216.1:13745-31924 GCA_010110895.2 Picea sitchensis | reverse complement strand
GTGAAAGGTTAGGGCGCGGGTCCCTTGATTTAAGTGGTTTTTTGAGGATTTGTTCAACATGGCTTTGGCTAGGAAGAGGCATGAGTTGGCCTGATGCCAGGTAAACCTGTGTGGTGCATTTTCGGGTTATAACAAAACCTCATATGCATGTTTTGATTTACCTACGTAATAACAGGTGCTGGTTGTGGGTTTGTCACTGAATACACTACAAGGGATGGGTCTCTGCCATACACAGTCAATCCATGATGGCTCTGAGACTGAAGAAGAGGAAGGTCAAATGGTGGATAATAATGGTCATGTTGAAAAGAAGAAGCCATATATTGAGTATTTCCAAGTCCCATGCCACCACTACTGAGTACATAGCTATTTTGATTGTGTCTCCATGATTGATGTGGTAGGTTTTCTTCAATAGATGAGATACAATCAACTCCACTGATTTAGGAACACTTCCATGTTCCCCTTGTATTTCAACTAGTCTATCATCTACTAAGGCACAGTATGGCAGATCTTCTGAAGCTAGAACACGAACAATGGCACCTGAACCATCCTGAAGTGCTTTTTAACGTTGCTCTCTGCCTTCCAATTAAACTGCCAACCTCTGTATCAGTTGAGTGAGAGACATCATTGTGATGCTGCGCTGGATTAACCAAATCCTTCACAGGTCCCTTCCATGCAAAATCAAGCAAATAACTCTTTTAATAAAATCATAACTCAGCCCTTTTGGTTAAACATGAACATTTGGTGCGTGCGAGAGCACGATGATTTCAAATTTAAACGTGAGAAAACTTTCGGTGGTTAAAGGCCTTTTTCCATGCGCCTCTTATCCACTGAAATGGTCGGCTCTCGGTGGTTAACTAGTCATTTTAAAAACCCGCTTAACCACCGAAAATTGAGATTTCAAAATTTGAAAACCAAGACCTGAAGGAATGATTTTTTCAATTTTACATTTCAGAAATAGGCCAGCAAATGTACTCTAAAAAATTTAGAAACAAATTTTTTGACTCATTCTATCACTTCAGATTTGAAAACCTAGCAGTGCTATTTTGGGAGATAACATCTGGCTCCAGCTGGGATGGGAACCTCCCTGCGAGGTTTCCAAGAACCTAGTAGTTTCAGTAGCCTTTTCTGTTGGGCATGGAGTCATTTGGCTGCCTTTGGCATTGGGCATGGAGTCAATTAGTCTATGAAACCAATCTCTGAAAACTCTCAGGCTCTGTGCAACTGGTCTTCAAACACCTTCAAAACCTGCCTTTATTCAACCAATGTTAACTACTATTTCTGCTGCAATCAGGAAATGCTAGGGCAATGAGATTATTTCCTACTCCTATACTAACCAGCTCTGCCATTTGTTAAGTGAATGCTGATTTCCATAGTAGCCATCCCAACAATTTGATCACTGAAGAAATCTTGCCTTTATTACTGATCAACAAATGATGTTGAACATGGAACCACAGTAACAAGGAGCTATTCAAAAAATCATACTTACCCAGAAACTCTGGCAAGTTGAGGAAATCTGAAATTTTCAGGTTCTTTGAAAAGTATAGGTCCATGAAAACTGCTACTGGATCCTTGAAAAGAAAATAAGAAACATGTTGCTCCTCGGGAAACGACTGCACGACCATGGTAACCTCTTGCTCAGCCATGATTTTTTCTCTACAAGAGGACTGATCATCTTCTTGTCCTCTTGAGATCAGTGATTGATCATCAATAATAGTAACTTCTTTCTCAGACAGATGCACACAAGATGATGAAAGAATAGGTTTTACACCATATGAATTTTGATCAGCTAAAAACATGTAGTTGCCTATATAATCATTGGTTATCATAGGCTCATTCTGATTTACAAACTGATCATAAACTTCTTACTCATACCTGTTTCTGGAATACTCTGCACTTACTGAAGAATCTGACCCTGAAACTGAATTGAACTTACATGTTGGCTGATGTCCCAAATCTGCTCCAACCTCATTTCTCTCCTGCTCAACCATGGTTGTTCCTTTGCTGGAAAACTGATCACCTTCTTGTTCCCTTGATCTCAGATTTTGATCATCAATCATCACAACTTCCTCTTCAGAAAAGTTCTCGGAAGATGATGATAGAACAGTGTTAAAATCATATGAATTAAGATCAGCTAAGAATATATAATTGCCTATGCAATCACTGGTTCCCATAGGTTCAACTCGGTTTGCAAACTGATCATAAAATTCACATTCATACCTTTCTCTAGAACATTCTGCCAATGTTGACGAATTTAGATCCGAATCTGAAATAAGCTCGTATGATTTCTGTTGTTCTAAATATGCTTCACACTCATTACCTCCCTGCTCAAAATGTGAACC
This sequence comes from Picea sitchensis, assembly GCA_010110895.2. Taxonomy (NCBI): domain Eukaryota; kingdom Viridiplantae; phylum Streptophyta; class Pinopsida; order Pinales; family Pinaceae; genus Picea; species Picea sitchensis. Next base: position 29,585 of record SNQJ01S0095216.1, on the reverse strand, counting down.
ATACTGACATTGCTTTTGCTCATGTGCAAACAGATTTTCAAAGTCAACCCGTTGTCGGATCCTCTTGGAAGCACGGATGTTCTCCTCCACCTCTTGAGCATCTTCAAACAAGTTCCCTAATGATGAAGACTTCCTTTCTATCAAGAGAAGGACAAGTCCATTATGTTGAGCCATAAGATAGTATACCATGGCAGCAATCTCAGTAGGGCGAATCTCCAATGGGATGTCATAATATGTTCTATGGAACCTTCTATTGAAAACAGTTAAAGATTCTTCCTTCTCTCTCTTCAAAGTACAAAAATCGTCAAGGTATTGATCAAGACATTTATTCTCACCCCAATGTTTTGAAAAAACATAATAAAAATCAGTCCATGAACCGATTGAACCAGGTTCCAAAAGTCTAAACCATAAAGCAGCCTCTCTAGTTAGAGATTTAGAAAATAATCTCATAACAATATCTTCATGAACAATTTCCAGATTATCAATAAAATTTTCAAAAGCCTCCAAATGTTTTTCAGCTGAAGCATGACTCTCTCCAGTAAAATGAGGAAGGTACTCAACAAAATATGGAGGATAAGGATGAAGATGAGCTGGTAGCTTGAGAGGTTTAAACACCCTTTGTCTAATCTTAGACTGAAATTTTGTGGGCTGAAAACAAGGTTTAACGAGATGATGACAAGGTTCAGGAGAAATAGGTGAAAGTAATGAAATTTGAGATGATTTAGATTCAAATTCATCATTCTCATGGTTACAAGGCTGATCAGTTTCAAGAGAGATTTGTATGCAAAGCTCATCTTTATGGACAGGCTAAGGGAAAGAAATAGGATCAACATCAACAACATAAGGAGGCTGCAAGCTTTCCTCTTCTAAATATGGACTTATAAAAGATGGCTGATAATCTTCGGAGTATACAAAACAAAGGATAATTCTTTTAACATGTGAAGGAAAAATTATAAAGGAGCTGATAAAGAATAACAGTAGTTCGTACAGTAAACTAATGAAATGGTACCTAGATTTTGAATTCAGCCTCTTCATCTTCTATCAGTTGGATCCTCCCCAGTGGAGTCTTGAACGTGGAGTCACCAGGAAAAATATTACAGTCGATTCTAATGTCTATCTCTTGTTTTCCATCAAGAAACAGATCTATGTCGTTCTCCCAGGGAAACTCTGCTTTCACTTTCGTATCCCCGGCAACGGTGCCAATTTGTTATCACTCCAAGAGTCTTTCCCAGACTGTAATGGGAATGAGCTTGGTAACTTAAATGTTTAATAATGTATGGGAAATGGAATCAAGTCAGATGACTAAATAAGACCTCATTCACTCAAGACATGCATAAACTCAACCAAGTAAACAAGGCTTCTAACTATCATTGTTCAGAGGGTTTGCAATATAGGTGAAAAGATGAAGAATCCTTACTATGCTGGCAGATTCATACATAAAACACTTATATATGAATGGCTAGTCATAACAAGGTGAATATACTTGCAATTCTAATTATCAATACAGAGATAGGATGACATCTTTCTGGTATTAGGTAAATAGAATAAACTTGAATGAAACATCCAAGTACCAGTATAGAACAGAAAGGAAAATGTAGATCTGAACATGCAATTGCAGAAGAGATTGTATTAATTTGACAAGAACATGAGAAGCTTGGGTAAAAACTGGATAAAAAAGTCCCTAAAGTTGAACCACTGTCCTCAGACTGTGTTTTTCCTCCCCCCCCATTTCTTCCTTAGAAATCATAGGCTTTATAGCCTTTACAATATAGATCAAGATCCTATAAACATGGATCTGATATACTTAAAATAGAAATTAATACAACAACTTTACAAGATATCTGGATCTGATCTTATTTCGATAGAGAAAATGATCTATAGTCTTCAACATACTCGACACCTACAGTAGTCTATGGATGACAAGGCAGCTTGGACTCTGTTTTTTACATCTGTAGTTAATCTTCAACCGAATATGATAACTTTAAACTTATTTACCTTTGTATAAGCCTTGAATCTTTGAGAACGATGGTAATCTTTAATAGAACTGATACCAATAATTGTTTTGAAACCTCCTTTGCTTACTTGCCTTAAAAATTGTATGCTTCAAGCCAAAAAATTTCCTTTTACCTGTTTCTTCAAAACTGATCAAAATTGCAAAAACTGAATCCTTTTCTCCGTTTTGATCATTGTATCTTCATAGGTTCACATCATCTCCTATTATAGTCAACTTTCTTGATAATTTCCCCTCTGCAGATCTGAAGACACCTGTGACTTCAAACTTGTCTTTCTAGTTCTGTTCAATATATTTTTTTGAAATATGTCCTTGAACCATCAAGGGCTGAGCAAAGGATTGGACATAATCATGGACATTGAACACAACAAACACCATTATGTCTCCATGACAAGCTGCGATCTTTGTATTGTTGATTTCCTTGCCACTGTATAGAATTGTGAGTTGTGTTCCCTGAATTGACCAATGGTGACTGTGTCTGATATATCAGGAAGGAATGCAGGGCGAGATCCTTCATCTGCTGCATTTCTCAAAAGGCCAAGCTAATAATATCCAGATGATGTGGCTTGAAACCAGCCCAGGCCAACCCTTATACCGCGCGACCTAAGGCAAGGATTTGCATGAGTGCTAAGCCATTCAATTACTGGCAGTAATGTGTGGAGAATACAACCTTTCCTGACTGTGCGCAACTGATCATTTATTCCGGCAACAAATCGATACCATACGGTGGCTGGTACAAGAATCCAACGGTATCTTAGCATATAGATAATCACCAGCGCCCTCCGAGCATAAGGCCGAGCACCAATTTAAAACGCAAAAGAAAGAATTTCCCTTCGGATCCACCATCTAAAACCCTTTGTCAATCCTTCACAATCTTAAAACTCTCACCAATTTGTTGCAGAAACGCAGGACCCATGCATCTTCAGGACAATTATAGGGCCATAGATATTCAAAGAAAAATGGCAGATGAATAGAGTGTCAACGGAAGAGACCATCTGTGTCGACATGTGACTCGACTGTTGCTTGACTCGTGGCCTCGCTCGTGATTTGGGCCTGTGTGTCGACCTGTTGCTTGATTCATAGCTTAGCATAAAAATTGGGCGTGTAGCTTTAACTCGTGGCTTGGGCCTATGGGATTTCCCAAATTTTTGTTAAATCTATAAGGCTCGAAAAGCTTAACTTGGCTTAAAAAACCTCATATGCATGTTTTGATTTACTTGCGTAATAACAGGTGTTGGTTGTGGGTTTGTCACTGAATACACTACAAGGGATGGGTCTCTGCCATACACAGTCAATCCATGATGGCTCTGAGACTGAAGAAGAGGAAGGTCAAATGGTGGATAATAATGGTCATGTTGAAAAGAAGAAGCCATATATTGAGTATTTCCAAGTCCCACGCCACCACTACTGAGTACATAGCTATTTTGATTGTGTCTCCATGATTGATGTGGTAGGTTTTCTTCAATAGATGAGATACAATCAGCTCCACTGCTTTAGGAACACTTCCATCTTCCCCTTGTATTTCAACTAGTCTGTCATCTACTAAGGCACAGTATGGCAGATCTTCTGAAGCTAGAACACGAACAATGGCACCTGAACCATCCTGAAGTGCTTTTTAACGTTGCTCTCTGCCTTCCAATTAAACTGCTAGCGTGTGTATCAGTTGAGTGAGAGACATCATTGTGATGCTGCGCTGGATTAATCAAATCCTTCACACGTCCCTTCCATGCAAAATCAAGCAAATAGCTCTTTTAATAAAATCATAACTCAGCCCTTTTGATTAAACATGAACATTTGGTGCGTGCGAGAGCACGATGATTTCAAATTTAAACGTGAGAAAACTTTGGGTGGTTAAAGGCCTTTTTCCATGCGCCTCTTATCCACCAAAACGGTCGGCTCTCAGTGGTTAACTAGTCATTTTAAAAACCCGCTTAACCACCGAAAACTGAGATTTCAAAATTTGAAAACCAAGACCTGAAGGAATGATTTTTTCAATTTTACATTTCAGAAATAGGCCAGCAAATGTACTCTAAAAAATTTAGAAACAATTTTTTTGACTCATTCTATCACTTCAGATTTGAAAACCTAGCAGTGTTATTTTGGGAGATAACATCACGTATGAGCATTCTCGCACCCTCCTTATAGAGCAACTTGTGAACCTCTCGCAGCCTAGCTATGGTGTATCCTGCGAGAATTAGCCATTCTCACACCCTAGCCATAGTGCAACATGCGAAAATCATCTTTAATAGGGTTTTCATAAAGGAAAATGCAACTTTTTTTCTCAACAAAAGTTCTTCTTCCTTCTTTCTTCAGGAACTCAGACCACTGACCCCTCTGAAGACTACAGATAGGTTTACATAATTAACAGTCATAGGGATGATGAAAATAATGTGTAACATTGGCCAACGTTGTTGATCATTACAACAGGGCCCACAGGCCCTGACCTTAGTTAGTTTGGACTTTTCACATGCTGAGGGCACTACTTGTATATATTTTTTGAGGGCATAAGCCCCATGACTCGTTACTAGTCGTATTTTTGAGGCGTTTGCATCCACCTATGTACTCTGATGATTTTGATATTATATATGAATTTTTATGTATTTTTATGTCTTATGGATCATATTTGTCTTTAAAAATGTATTTACATGTTTATGTGTATGTCTTTTTTTATATGTGTGTGAGATGCCAGTCTAAGATTTGATTAGCTAGAGTATCTATAACTTGGTTTAGTCTCCTAGGAACATGAAAATATGTAATATAATCAAAGCTTTGTTCTAAGAGACGTACCCTAAGGAATCATCGGTGTAAAGTAGGATCGTGAACACAGTAGACTCTATTTAACTGAGACACAACCAACTGAGTGTCTAAATAGACCCGGAGATGAGAGATACCAAATGACAGGGCGTCACGAAGAAACTCAATAACTGCGCTATATTCGACGACATTGTTTGTGGTGTTACCTAAACATATGCCTCCTGAAGATAATAATTGGCCCTGAGGTGTAAAAATTACCCAAGCTGCGGAGGCAAGCCTCCGAGTGTGTCAGCTAGCGTCGTCTATGTACCCAACGAACATCTCTGATTCACTTGACATCTGCCACAGTGACAAAAGATAACATAAAAAATGACACGTCCATAAAACCAAAAGAAACTAGAAAATAATAGTACAAAGACTATACATATGTTACAAAAAGTTACCCAAGGTGACCTACCTATGAGTAAAACTTCTTGAGGTAGAGCCCATTTCTAGGCTCCACCAAAGCATTTCCCTCAAAGTCTACCAGATAATAAGCACCCTTTTTNTGAGGTAGAGCCCATTACTACGCTCCGGCAAAGCATTTCCCTCAAACTCTACCAGACGATAAGTGCCCTTTTTTAGAATCTCTTTTATGATGAAAGGTCCGAACCACATGGGTTTGAATTTGGCTTCCCCCATGGATTCCTTATCTTGGTCATAGACCAAGACAAGGTCGCCTTCAGAGAAAATCTGAGGATGAATGGACCGATCATACTGACACTTGACTTTTTGTTTGTGAGCCTCGTTGGCCATGGCCGCATCACAACACTGCTCATTGAGCCACTCAAGGTATAATAATCGTTCTTCAAGTGGAGAAGTGTCTGGCAGTAACTGTAATGCCAACTTTAGGGACAACATCTGACATTCTATAGGAAAGACTGCTTCCAGCCCGTAAATGACTTGAAAAGGTGAGAAACTGGTTGCAGTCTTAACAGACGTTCGATAAGCCCATAATGTCGAGTATAACATCAAATGCCAATTTGACTTGGCCGAATTGATCGTTCGTTGTAGGATGGTATTAAGAGATTTATTTACAGCTTCCACCTGACCATTCGCTTGGGGGTAGTAGGGTGACGAATTTTCTTGTCGCAACCCAAGATTTGATGTTAATTCGGTCATCATTTGGTTCTGAAATTGATTTCCATGGTCAGTGACAATCTCTCTTGGGACCCCGCACCTTTCGATTATTTGGTTGAACAAAAAGAGAGTTGCAATCTCTCCATCATCTTTAAACGTTGGCATAGCTTCAACCCACTTCGTGAAGTAGTCTATGGCTATAATGATATAACAATGCCCCCTTGTTGAAGGAGGGTTGCATGTAGTGTAATCAATCCCCCACTTCGTGAAGGGACCAACTTTGATGATAGGAAACATGGGAGCGGGATGTGCCCTCATCTTCCAAGAGAAGATCTAACACGGGTGGCACTTCTTGACCAATTCGATACAATCTTTGATTAGTGTCGGCCAAAAGTAACCGGCTTGTAAAATCTTTTGGGTTTTTGCCAACCCAAACAAATGACCACCACATGCTCCAGTATGGAAATCGTTAAGCATGATTTCCTCTTCTTCATGAGTGAGGCATCGACGAAGAATGCAATCTACACCTCGACGTTAGAGGGTGTCCTCGAGGATGAGATAATTCTTGGCCTGACGACGTTCATCACGAGAAGCAGAGGTGGGGCACTTCAAATTCTGGAGATAGACAAGAATATATCCATACCAGGAGTCTGAAGATGCTATCAGAAACATATCTCCTCGAATAGGTGATTCTTCGGGAACCACATCACCTGACTTGACCGGAAGAACCGAAATAAGTTCTGTGAAGACCAATGACTTTTTGGATTTCGTCGAAATAAAATCTAAGTCAAATTCCTGGAGGACGAATATCCATATACTGATCTTTCCATTGATTACCCATCATGTCAACATGTATTGAAACAGATTCACAATGACAATGACAGTGGTCTTGTGAAAAAGAACATAATTATGGAACTATTGGACAGCATGGACTGCTACCAACACAAGTTTTTCGATATGAGAATAATTGAGTTTTGGTCCGACGAGGCCTCGAATTAGGTAATAGATCACATATTCTGAGAGAAAATCATCTTCTTGAAATAAGACCATGCCAATGGTTGACTCTACTACAACCAATTATAATAAGAAATATTTGTTATAATTGGGTGGCCAAAGCAGAGGGGCAGTCGTGAGCGCATGTTACAACACTTCGAAGGAGAGTTGAGCGGCATCGTCCCAATGAAAAGTAACGTCTTTCTTCAGTAAGCGCATAAATCCCTTTGTGATATCGACATAGTTGGCGATAAAACGCCTCAAAAAGTTCACCTTTCCTTGTAGACTCTGAAGTTGAAGGATTGTGCATGGGGGAGGAAACTGAACTATTGCCTCAACCTTGAGTGGATTGACCATGATCCATGTTGTTGACACTATGAAACCTAACAAACATCTCGATGTTACGCAAAAGATGCATTTTTTTGCATTCAAGCGAATCTGGAAGTAGCCACATCGCTCAAAGATAAGTCAGAGGTGTGTGGGATGATTCGTTCTCTTGTGCGATCGTGATGCTAAATCATCTAAATAGGCTTTGACTATATGCTTGAGATCATGGAAAGAAAAAGACATGGCCCACTGGAAGGTAGCTCCAACATTTTTGAGACCAAAAGGCATCTTACGATAGGAAAAAGTACCCCATGGACAAATGAATGCATTTTTGTGTTGGTCTTCGGGTTTTATTTGTATATGATTATATCCCAAAAAACCATCCATGAAAGAAAAGGCCTCGCAACCTTCACATTCATCAATTATCTAGTCAATGAATGGTGTGGGAAAATTATCTTTTGGGCAGGCCTTGTTCAAATCACGGAAGTCTGTACATACGCGAATCGTGCCCTGTTTCTTGTTGACTGGCATAGGATTTGACACCCATTGGGTCAAATGGATAGGATAAATAAAACTGGCTTTGAGCAGTTTCTCGACTTTAACCTTAATAGTTGTTGCTTTCCTGGGATTAACTGGACAAAGATTCTACCGAACTGGCTTGGCATCCGGATAAGTTGTGATTTCATGTTCGACTATTTTTGGATCAATGCCTAGCATTTCCTCGTAAGACCAAGAAAAAACGTCACATAATTCTTTAAATAAGTCTGTGTAGATTTGAATCTCTTCAGGGGAACAGTCAACTCCAACGAAAACATTCTCCACAACGTCAGGGGTTCTGGAGATATTAATCGGTATAGTTTCAACGATAGTTTCCATATTACCCTCGGCATAAAACTCATGTGTAGCCAAGGGATTGATAGGACAAGACCTATCTCTAGTCATAGTCAAGGTGAATTCCCCTACTTCGATTATGCTTAACTCTGGGAGGAAGTAAATTATGATCTATGATGGAGATCGTCCAAGGTCTGTCTGGACTAGTCAATTAGCTTCAATGATTGCCGTCACGAGAATACTAAGTCTAATGGTCGGTACTTGAGAGAACAGAGGGAAATACTAAGTCTAATGAATCGGTACCAACGAGAGAACATTGAGCCCAAATAGGCTCTGGGATCGGATCTAACTCTTGTGCAGGAGTCAGATTGGTGTTGACTGAATCTTGTTGGACTAAAGAGTACGCCGTCTCTTCTGCGGACAAGCACATGGACATACCATGGTTCCTTGTCCCTTCCATCATGGCCAATGGGGAAGGAAGAATCCACGGATCGTTGAAGTAAGTCATGTGAAACGATGAAACTTGGAAAATTTCAACCTTATGGTGGTATAATACGACCTTGAAATCGCCTTGAGGAGGCGAGTAATTGAAAGTACCCATCAAAGATGGGCACAAACCAACCCCTACATTGATGACACCCAGTTGGGGATTGTTAATCATCAGGACTGCGGATACCCCCAATGAAGGGTCAGGTTTGGATAAGGACAATTGATCAATGGTCACGATCCGGCCCTCGTGTGGAAACAGCAAGACCCGAAAAACTGTAGCAACCACTGGTTGCATGGCATAGGTCCAACTCCTACCTAACAAGAGATTGTAGTCGACGGATGCGTCGACTGCTTCCACCTTGACGCATCTTCCCTCCTAACTGCACGGGGAAAGAGGGGATGATGCCATGTGGTTGGAATGAATGACCATCGAAAGTAGTAAGAAGAGTAGGTAATGGAGACAAAACGGGTTGGCCAATGACCTTCCAACACACCAACGACATGACACATGTCGAGGTGCCCTCATCAACCACCGTGTGGAAAATGTTCCAGTAAAAGTTTTCGTGGGGTAAGCCACTACTATCTAAAATGCTACGTGGTAAGGGAGATGAGGTTTTAAGTCAGTTGTATCCAGCATGATTTTATCCATATTACAAGTCTCGGTAGATTCTAAAGTGGCTAACAAATATTTCCTCTGGGAAGGGAATCTCTAGAGGACCTCCAAAGTGGACATTGCACAAGGGGTTTGAGATAAATCCTCCACCACAGAATAGTTATGGGTGGCCCTTACATTTGGGTTGTGAGAAGCTTTCTTGAATGCACCTTTTGGGATGCATGTCATTGTTTTTCCCAAAGTATGCTCGATCTAGAGAGGAAGAGATGGGGTTTCAGCCTCTTTTCCTTTCTCAGAGGTGCTTGACTTACTATATTCATGTTCTCTAGTCAATATAAAAGCATCACCTTTCATCATATACACATTCACGGATGCAGGATTGTTCGAAGATGGAGAGGGTCCTTGACTACCCCCTTCCGCGCTTGTAGAGGCTTGGGTTAGGTTTTGCCCATGTTGGAATGGATTCGTTAACACAACAGGTTGTTGCTGTGACACAAACTTTTGGGCCTCTGCAAGCCAAGGGCATTGGTGGGTCAGGTGGTCCTCCGCGCACAGGTTACATGGATACTTCGCCTTTCGTTTCTTAGTGTTACCCCTGCCAACATTATTAGTGGGTTTCTTATCCCCCTTACCCTTCTTACGTTGTTTTTTCTTTCCATCAGGCTATTGGGTGGCCTTCGGATCTGTCGATTGCACACTGTGTACATCCGACATTTGGGTAGGAGGAGGAGCCGAAACAGTAGTTTGGATGGCCACTGTGTGTTGTATAGACAATTGTTGCATTTGTTTTGTCAGTTGTTCAACGGGCTTGGTTTGTGCTAAACCTACAATACCATCGACATGTGGTCCAACTCTTTGTCTATATTTATCAAGTATGGATCGTGGTACATCGTGAAAAACCTCATACAGTAAACTAGATCGAGAATAAATTATCTCAAGCTGTTGAGCTCTCATGATGACATCTTCTTCGGAAAACAATCCCGACGTTGCGACGTCTTTGGATAGCTATGGGACCAAAGACTTAAGGAACCGCTCAAGAAGTAAAGTTGGTGGGACTGGTACCTTAATCAAACTCTTCCGGTATCTCCATTCTCGGATGTGGTCAGAGATATGGTCCATTTTTTTCTATTTGAAATTGGCCAGCAATTCTGTGTCGGTGTCGTATCTCACATGTAATTGGAAATGGTTTAGGAATGCCATTTCCAATTCACCGAAGGAAGAATATCTCGAGCGGTCGAGCTTGATGTACCATTTCGCAGCACTCCCAATGAGAGTACGTTGAAACAATCACAATTGTACAGAGTCGTCTTTCAACGAATTAGATGAGCACCAAAGATGGAAGGTGGTCAAATGATCCTTTGGATCTTTGTTAGGCTTGGCCTCAAACTTTGGTATGTCCGAAGGAAATTTCGTCGGCATAGGAGGCCAACGTGGATCGTGACAGATGGGGTCATTCAACAATCTTGTCAAGTCTGGAAAATGTAAGGTTTCCAAGAAAGGTATCTTTGGTTGGTGTTGCTGATAACCATGGAAAAAGGGGCCTGGAGTTTGACTGGCACCAGGTTTCCAAGAAAAGTTGGGTTGTTGGCCAGGATTCTGGTAAAAACCATGGCCATGACCAACGTATGGATTTTGAATGTGAGGATACATCATCGACTGATTCCTGAAATAGGACGTAGATGGTTTGGTGTGCACTACATTCGGAGGAATTTGGGAAGGGTTTCCCCATGCCAATCCCATGGGCATAGGCATAGCACCTTGCTTGGGGTTCCATTGGTTGTGAAAATAATTGCCCCAGATCGACATTCCTGACAAGGGAACTGATCCTTGCCAAGAATTCCAAAGTTTTGATGTGGAAGAAGTTTCTTTGTTTCCCCCCTGTGCAGGAATAGTACCTTGCATAGGATTAGGTTGGCCATAACCAGGGTTTCCCCCAGTCGAGAAAGCAACTGATGAGAAAGAGTTGTTACCAAACGCACCGAACAAAGAAAACAATGTCGAACCTACCGACATATTATGAGAAGGTGGTCCTTGACTCCCTACTCTAAGTGAACTATGGTGTGTGTTTGGCCTGATAGATTGTTGGTGGGTACCATCGAGTGAAGGGGATGAAGGAGGTATATGACCTCCCCCGTAAGGAAAATCATTAAAGGGAGTTGAAGTTCCCCCCATGGGTCCTTTCAGAGGAGCGTTAGAGCTCCTTGCCCCCATACCTAAAGTCTGCAAAGTGGAGTAGGATAGTACAGGGCTTGTACCTGAGCTAGGCATCCGGTATGAGAACGGAGGGCCTATTACACTTTGTGTGAAAGGAGCTGTGGTTGTCTCCAAAGACGGGATCGAACCACTACTCGAGGTAGAGGCAGTCGAGACCATGGTGGCTCGGATTGGCGACGGTGGGTTAGGAGGTGGAACACCCCCTGTGGTGATAGCCGTAGTGGGAATAGAAGAATTCCCAGAATAAGTGGCAGCATTTGCTTCCATTACTGCCCACTTTAAAGGTGTTGAAAGTTCCTTTAATAGAAGTTGGTCAAGTGTGGTTTCCTGTGACCCGGTCGCTTCAAACGACCCTTGTTGGTCTAGCTTTGGTGTAATCGATGGCAGGCCAAGAAGCCTTCATGACCGACGGAGCTTGTGATCCTCCACTGTGTGACAATATCAAAGACACACTAGGTATTTCTATTTGTTCAAAAATAAAACACACTAGAAAAAAGTCCCTACAAGATAAAACAAGCAAACACTAACTAGTTGGAAGAACAGTTACAAAAACCAACACTAGAGAAACTTACCGATGCAAGTGCAACTTGAACACGGAAGCACCCTTAGGGTATAATTTGCAAAGCATGGACTGATGTCTATCCTAGGTACTGTGGTATACCCCCGCAGTCACCTGTGTATGTCCCTAAAAAATATAGGCAACTAGGTTTCCAGCGCGCGAACAGTCACCAGGCGGGTACAATGGATAGTCGGGTAGACCACAATGAGAAAGGTATCGAGCCCGAAACCTGTCAAGGGTATCGAAATAAAGTGGTCCGGAAGACAACTGAGGACCTCGAACAGATTTGAGACCCACGAAGCTCCGTGGCAAATGCAATCGACGGAATCCCAAGACAAGCCCTCTATATGTGCTCTCCACTACGATTGGTCTGGCTTTGGAAGGGTTATCTCCGCTACCTCTCCGCACATGACCTTGTGTTTAGCCCTTGTGTTAGAGGGGGGTCCCAGATAAATTTCACGATACTAGAATTTTAACACTCCTTAGCTCAGACTCCAATGTTTGATTTAATGGCCTTGAAGAGTTTCCTCTCCAACCTAATTCAAGGCCCTAACCCTAAACTAGTTGGTTGACCCTACAAACATAAAAAGTCTAATTGATTTTAGATTATGCGTTAATTTTTATGGCTTCTCTTAAGTCAAAGGTTATGAAAGTGAAACTAGTGATGTTTGAGATACGAAAGAAAAATAAACAAAAATCTAGAAACAAAATAACTTCTCCTTGACACAATTCTTAATCAACTTTTCAAACTATATTTTTTTCCAAGATCTTTGAGCAATAAACTCAACACAAGATTTCACTCAACTACGAGCTACTTATTGTCCTAAGTAAACAACCAAGAACTTATGAAATCAAAACTTTTCTTGGTTATAAATGCAAACCAATAACTACTTAACCAAACAAACAAAGAAAATATTTTTTTTATTTGAATGCTCACAAAGCAAAAAGGAAAAATATCAACAAGTAAAGATCAAGAAAACTTCTGGCCTAAGCGCAGATCACAAAGAGTCACTCTAAAAACAAAACACAAGCAGATTAAAAAGGACTCTCACACTTGTCTAAAAACCCTATAAAAGGAAAAATTTGAGGAAAACTTCTTAATGACAAAAAAATCTATTACTGTGATCAAACCTAAGTACTGACCGCTATGACAGAGACAAAAAAACTTGAGAGGGATAAACTTTTGACAAAGAAAAGCATGACTGCCTCTCCTTAAAAAAAAAAAATCTCAACAAGCACATTGTTGATAGTTCAACAGACAGTGTGTGCACGCGCGTTGTGTAAGTTTAGAGCGCGTGTACACGCGTGCATACCTTATGCAGGCCACATGTACTTCTGAAACTCTCAAAAAATGAAAAGATAAGAAATCAGGAACTGGAAGAGATTACTAGTATTGAGGACCAGAAACTCTTGAAGACTCAGAAGCTCACTTTGACAGAAAAAAAAAAAACAATTCAAAGAAAATTTCATAGAAAAAACCAATCTGAGATGGAACCTAAGCCATAAACTGCAAACAACAAAGACTAGAATGAGTTCCGGAAAACCCCTGAGAAGGATTACTTCTAATAGGGGAGAGGATGATTGCCTCTCTAAAAGACATTTTCTGAAATCATACACGCGACTCACACTTCCTCAGCTAGCGTGTACACGTGGGCTGGGTGAAGATAGGGTGTGGGTACATGCGTGTGGACCTTATACAGGCCGTGTGTACCCCTGTGGGTCCTGTAAAAAAAATGCAGTCAAGCAAAGAAATAGAGATAACTGGTATGGAAGACCAGAATCTCTGTTAGCTCGGACTTTTGCAGAAACTTTAAAAACAAGGAATGAAACCAATTTTTAAAAATACCCAAGAAAAAATATTCCTAGAAACCATAGAGATCCCCAGTATGGTCGCCAATTCTGTTGTGGGAGGGAATCCCTCCTACGGACTTAGCATTTAAGGGCTCTAATCATGCATGCAGAAAATGACCATTTCAAAGGCCTCTACTCTTTCCTATTCTCCCAACACAAAACCCCACATTCATGCAATACAAAGGTGTAAATGATATTCGATAACTCTACCTTAAGTCCTTCGTTTGATGTCGATCCCTTTGCTTTCACTCGCTCTTTGATTGAAAGCCTCCTCCCAAAGCTGACATGCATTCAAACATGAACAAACAAAAAGCTGTGAACATGCATTTCATATACTAATTGTTGGGTTAGTTGTGAAAATATCATAAAATAAACATTCAACTTGAACGCGTGATATGGTGCGACGGGAAAAGTATTCCTTTTTGTATTAATCTTCACAAAAGTAAACTTACAATATGTGGTTAGCACTGCTCCTCGAAACTGGTCTTGGGCTCCTCTTCAACTGCTATCCAACTGCTTTTCTCTATACTTCTCTTTGCACAAGGATGGCTAAAGGTTGGGACAAGGGGAATGCTCAATTGGGTATAGTCTCTTTACTATGATTTTACTCCTTTCAAATGGGACCCCTACCCCTTCTTTTATAGGCTAGAAGGAGCTAGGTATTTGGTCGAATGACCAGCCATGCATGGTCGAAAGGTTTAGTTAACTTGCCCAAAGATGTGTGTTTCGTCAGTAACTTTTCCTTTTTTCGTTCTTTTGTAGGTACACGCGGGCTGTATTGAAGCAACTAGCATGTACACACGTGCATTAATGGAGCAGGATGTGTGGGACTTTATAAAGGGGGTTTTTAAGAATAGTTGTTCAATAGTGTTTTGGCAAAGAAAGAGTCTAAGATGGCCTGATGCTAGGTAAAAATGTCTAGGGCAATTTAGGGTTATAACATACCCTTGACGTAAATTGTGTGCATAGCTAGAGGATTAATAGGACAACTCCTATCTCCAATCATAGTCAACACGAATTCACCTGCCTCAATTCTTCCTAACTCCGGGAGAAAATAAGATTTATAATGGAGTTCATCCTAGGGTTTTTATGGACTATTCAATGCTTTTATAATCACCTCATTAGAGGGAAAGACCAAGTCTAAGGAATTGATAGTGGCGATATAACCTTGAGCCCAGGTAGGCTCGAAAACTGGATCTAACTCTTTTGCGGGAGTCGTATCCAGGTCGGTGGAAGCTTGTTAAACTATAGAGTACGCAACCTTTGTCGCGGACAAGGGAATGGACATTCCATGATACCCTATCCTTTCCATAATCGTTGATGGGGAAGGAAGAGTCCACGGATCATTAAAGTAAGCCATGCAGAATGACCACACTTGAAATATTTCAGCCTTAGGCTGGTTGGGGACAACTGATATCATCTTGACATTGTTGGAGGGAGGCGAGTAATCAAAATTTCCCATGAGAGGTGGGCACAAACCAACCCCCACGTTGACAACATCGGGTTGTGGGTTATCAATCATTGAGACCATGGATGCCCCTGATGAAGGGTTAGGCCTGGAGAAGGACAATTGATCAATGGTCATGATTCGACCCTCGTGTGGAAACAACAAGACCTAAAAAATGTAGAAACCACTACATGCATGGAATATTTCCAACTCCTTCCTAACAAGAGGTTGTAGTTGAGAGGTGCATCGACCACTTCAACTTCAACGCACATGGTCTTCCCTCCTAAATGCACAGGGAAAGAAGGGATGATTCCATGTGGTCTGACAGAACGACCGTCGAAATCCATAAGAAGAGTAGGTGAAGGAGACAAAATGGGTTGGCCAATGGCCTTGCAACATGCCAAAAACATCACACATGTCAAGGCACCCTCATCAACCACCATACGAAAAATATTCCAGGTAAAAGTTTTCGTGGTGTAAGACACTATTATCTGAAACACAACGTGATATGGGAGACGAGGCTTCAAGTCGGTTGTATCAAGTGTGATAGTTCTCGGATTACATGTCTCGGTGGATCCTAAGGTAGCTAGGAGAGCCTTTCTCTGTGAAGGGAAGATCTGGAGGACCTCCAA
>SNQJ01S0095216.1:0-13637 GCA_010110895.2 Picea sitchensis | reverse complement strand
ATCTGGAGAGGAACAAATGAGTTTTCAACTTCTTTACCCTTTTCAGTAGTACTTGGCATTCCGTAATCGTGTGCCCTAGTAGCTATGTGAGCTTCACCTTTCAACATATAAACATTTGAGGTTGAGGGATTACTAGATGACAAAGGGGTCCCTTGACTGCCCCCATCCGCGTTCGCAGAGGTTTGATTTAAATTTTTCCCATGTGGAAATGGGTTCATTAACACAACATGTTGTTGTTGCGGCAATAACTTTTGGGCCTCCACAAGCCGAGAGCACAGTTGAGTTGGGTGGTCTTTCGTGCAAAGGTTACACAAATACTTCGACTTCTTCTCTATGTGTTGCCCCTGCCAACATTATTGGTGGGTTTCTTATCCCCTTACCCTTGGTTTTTTGTTTCTTCTTCCCATCAGCCTGCTGGTTGTCCTTTGGGTTCATCAATTTCACACTGTGTACATTCGATGTCTGAGTAGGGGGAGAATCTGAAATAGAGGTTTGGATGGTCGTTGTCTACTATATTGACAATTGTTGCAATTGATTTGACAATCGATCAATGGGATTCAATTGTGTTAATCTGACAATGCCATCGTCATGTGGTCCAAACTTCTATCTGGTTTTGTCAAGTATAGACCTCGGTGCATCTGACAAAATTTCGTAAAGTAAACCAGACTGAGAGTAAATAAGCTCTAGCTGTTGAGATCTCATTATTGCTTCTTCTTCTAAAAAGACCCCCGACATTGATATGTCTTTGGATAACTGAGGGACTAAAGACTTGATGAACCACTCCAATAGGAAAGACAATGGGATTGGTACCTTTATCAAACTCTTCCAACGTCTCCATTATCAGATGTGATCAAAGATATGGTTCACCTTTGTTTGCTCAAATTTGGCCAGCAATTCAGTGTCGGCATCGTATCTCACAGGTAATTGAAAATGGTTTAAGAAAACCATTGCCAATTCGCCAAAAGTAGAGTATCTTTAGCGATCGCGCTCGATGTACCATTTCACGACACTCCCAATGAGAGTGCGTTGAAACATACACAACTATATGGAGTCGTCTTTCAATGAGTTGGATGAGCACCATAGGTGAAAGGTAGTCACATGATCACCTGGATCTTCATTAGGTTTTCCTTCGAACTTTGGAATGTCCAAGGGTAACTGAGTCCACATAGGAGGCCAACGTGGATCGTGACAGATTGGGTCATTTAATAATCGTGACAAGTATCGAAAATGTAAATTTGACAGAAATGGTAGCTTAAGTTGTTGAATATGTACAAGAGGATAGGGGCCTGGGTTTTGGCTGGCATCAGGTTGCCAGAAAAAGTTAGGCTGCTAGCCTGGGTTCTGGTAAAAACCATGGCCTAGGCTAGCATTCAGATACTACACTTGCTGAGACGTCATTGACTAACTCCAGTAATAGGACATCGAGGGTTGGGAAGGGATTTGTCCTGACATTGTGTTCCAAAGGTTCTGGAAAGGGTTACCCCCTGCCAATCCGATGGGCATAGGTACTGAGTCTTTCCTGGGGTTCCATTGACCATGGAAGGGGTTGCCCCTGGTCGACATCCCTGATGAGGGAACTGATCCCTGCCATGGATTCCAAGGTCCTTGAGAAGTGTGTGCCCCCTGTGAAAGAATAGTACCCTGCACAGGATTTTGTGATCCAAAACCAGGGTTGGCCCTAGCTAAGATGATAGCTGATGAGAATATGTTGTTACCAAATGCGTCGAACAAAGAGAATGACAAAGAACCCACTGGTGTGGTACTGGAAGAAGGTCCTTGACTACCTACTCCAAACAAGTTGTAGTTCATGTTCGTCCAGGTGGGTTGCTAAGAAGCACCACCGAGTGAGGGGGACGACAGAGGTATATGACCCCCTCCATAAGGGAAAGCATTATAGGGGGCTGAGGTGCCCCCCATGGACCCTTGCAGAGGAGCATTTGAGCTCCCTGCCCCCATACCCATGGTCTGTAGGGTGGAGTAGGTGAGGACTGAGTTCATATCAAAACCAGGAATCCCATATGAAAGCAGAGGGTCTATCACACTCTGCATGAAAGGTGCAGTGATCACCGCCATAGACAGAATAAGACCACTACCCAAGGTAGAGGCAGTCTATACCATAGTGGCCCAAACCTGCGAAGGTGATTTAGGAGGTGGAATGCCCCCAGTGGTGGCAATCATAAAGGAAGTATGAGGACTCCTTGACGAAGTAGCAGCATTTGCTTCCATCGCTGCTTGCAGGACTATCTGATGCTCACGATGCATTACCCTTGGAGGGGAAAGCTGTATCAAAAGTGGCACCGACAAGTCAGTGATCAAAGGTTATACAGACTAAGAGCTTCCGCTCCAAGGTCAGAAATAGTAGGTTCCTCTGGATACGAGTGTTCTCCTCTTGGAGTTGGCTTAGGTATAGTTTCCTGTGGCCCGGTCGCCTCAAATGACCTTTCTTGGTCAAGTCTTTGCCTTTGTGGTGGCGGTGGTGGCTCCAAGTTAACCGACTGTAAGCCCAAAAGCCTTCGCGACCAATGAAGCTCTTGATCTTCCACTGTGAGAAAATCAATGACACACTAAGTATTTTCTAATGCTGAAGACCAAAACACACACTAGAAAAGTTCCTATGAGATATGGCAAGCACACCACTATAACTAGTTGGAAGAACCGTTACACTAGCCAACACTAGAGAAACTTACCAGTGCAAGTGAAAATTGAACACGGAAGCACCCTCCGAGTATAATCTGCAAAGCATGGCCTAATGTATGTCCTAGGTACCGCAGTATACCCCTACAATCACCTCTATAAGTCCCTAAAAAAAAACGCAACTAGGTTTCCAGTTCGTGAACAATTACTAGGCGGGTACAGTTGACAGTCAGGTGGACCACAATGAGAAGGGTATCAAGCCCAAAACCTATCGAGGGTATCAAAAGAAAGTGTTATGGAAGATGACTAAGGACCTCGAATGGATTCGAGACCCATGAAGCTCTGTGGCAAATGCGATCAACAGAATCCCAAGATAAGTCCTCTATATCCTTTCCCCAATACGCTTGATCAGGCTTTGGAGGGGTTATCTCTACTACCTTTCCGGATGTGACCTCATGTTTAGCCCCTGTGTTAGAGGGGGGTCCTGAATAATTTCCATGTTACTAGACTTCTACACTCCCTAGCACAAACTCTTATGTTTGTTTTGCAGCCTTGAAGAGTTTCCTCTCCAACCTAAATCAAGGCTCTAGCCTAGTCTAGTTAATGGACCCTACAAACATAAAGTCTGATTAATTTTAATTAATCATTAATTTTAAGTGGTTTATATTAAGTCAAAGGAACTGAAATGAGACTTGTGGTGTTTGTAAAGAGACGAAAGAGAAGAACAAATGTTGGAAACAAAATTACTTATTTTTCAAAAGATTTGCAAATTGAAAACTCTTTAACCAAATTTTCTAACTAACTTCCTTTCCAAGATATTTTAAAAGAAAAAACCCAAAACTGAATTTCACTTAACTATGAGCTACTTAAATTCCTAAGTATTCAATAAAGAACTTAATAAAGCACTCTTCTTCCTAAAAACTAACCTAACTACTTAACCAAACAAGAAAATGAATTTTTTTTTTTATGCTTCAAAATAAGAAACTTGAAAATAAATTCTTTTCTTTTCTTCTAAAGTAAGTAAAAGGGAAAAGTGCAGACAAGGCAAGACCAAATAAACTGAATTCTGGTCTACTGTGGATCGCAGGGAGTCACTAAAGGAACCACAAAGGATAAAACAAAAAGACTCACAGACTCATCCAAAACCCTTTCAACGAAAACACAAGCAATCTTGAAAGATAAAGTAATTGACGTCAAACCTAGACTTAAAGACTGTAACTACCGAGACCAATACTAAATAAAGAAACCCCTGAGAAGTCAGAATTCAATCAAGGAAGAGGATGGCTGCCTCTTCTTAAGAAAAAGGATTCCTGACACAGGCACGCTACTGACACTTAAGCAAACTGCGTATGTATGCAGGATGTCCAAAGGTAGGGCACATATGTACGCGTGCAGACCCACTGCAGGCTGCATACACCTCTGTAACTTCTAAAAAAAATAAAACTAACAATCAAGTTGACCAGGTAGGGAGTACTGGTATGGAAGACCAGAATCCCTTGAAGACTCAACAACTTACAAAGAACTCAAAGAGGTAATTAAACCAATTAAAACACCCAAAAACATCCCCTAAAAACCCTAGAGGCTCCCCAGTATCGTTGCCAATTATGTTATAGTGGGAAAACCCCCCTATGGAATACACTAGGGTTCAATCATGCAGGCATAAATAACTGTCTAAAGTCTCCTACTTTTAACAACTATACTGACAATACCCCACATTCATGCATAAAATACAAATTATAAGGATCCCGTAGTCTTACCTTAAACTCTGCGTCCAATGTCAATCCTTTTGCATTCAATCACTTCTCGACTGCAAGTCTCCTCCCAAGGCTGATCTGCATTCACCAAAAGACAAAAAAGAAACTGCGAACATGCATATTATATATGAATTAGTGGGTTATATGTCATAACAAAATGTAAATCAAACATGAATATTGAAGACATCATATGGAGGGATGGAAAAAGTACTTATTTATATTAATCTCACAAAGTCACTTACAAAATGATATCGGTGACTGCTCCTCAAACCCGGTCCTGAGATCCACTTCACCAAGCTCCAACTACTTTCACATATCCTTCTTCTCTCACAATTCTCTCTATAGAATGGGCATAGGCTTATGAATAAGGAAAAAGGCAAGAATAAGGAATTCTGGATCAAAACTCACAATGTGGCTAAAATTCTTGGGGCAAGGGGGGATAGTGAAATGGGCATAGTTTCATTGTAGCTATGTTTCTCCTTGGAATGATACACCAACACCTCCTTTTATATGACAAAAGGATGGTTATTCAGTTGGGTGATGGGCTATAGGCGATGGATTAGTTGGGAAACTGCCCAATAGCCCGTAATCTCAATGAATCCCTTGCAACTTTTATTTTTTGCAACTTTTGTGGGTATAGGCGGGCTGTAATGGTGCAGCTAGCATACATACATGGGAAGTAATGGTGCAGGGCACATACATCTTCAAAAATAGTTGTTTTAAGAAGATTTTTTCAGTGTTGGCTTGGAAAAAACAGTAAGTAAGATGGCCTGATGCCAGGTATGCATGTATGGTGCAATTTAGGGTTATAACAGTGATCATCTCATTTATTTTGTCTTGTATGTGGATGATATGTTACTAATAGGAAATAACAAAGAGATTATCCAAGATGTGAAAAATCAGTTGTCCTCTAAATTTTACATGAAGAATATTGGTGTTGCAAACTTCATTTTGGGCATGGAAATTAAAAGAGATTGGACAAACATGAAACTTTGGTTAAATCAGAGGAAATATGTCGAGACAATATTGCAAAGGTTTAATATGAAGGAATGTAAACTGGTCACGGTTCCTATTCCTGTAGGTGTAAAGTTATATGCGGATCAATGTACCAAGACACAGGAAGAGGAATAGGACATGTCCCATGTTCCATATGTGAGTGTGGTTGGTAGTTTGATGTATGCAATGGTCTGTACTAGACCAAACATTGCACATGTAGTGGGATTTTTGAGTAGGTATATGTCAAAACCAGGGAAGGAGCATTGAACAACAACAAAGAGAGTTTTCAGGTATTTGAGTGGCACTAATAGTTATGGATTATGCTACCAAGGAAGACCAAGATTCGATAGAGTGTTGGACATACATGTATTTGTGGATGTAGACTAGGCTGGAGATATGGATTGTAGAAGATCTACAAGTGGGTATGCGTTTAACCTATTTAATGGAACAATCAGTTGGATGAGAAAAAGACAGTCTATAGTCGCACTGTCAACTAGAGAAGCTGAATACATGGAAGCTACTCATGGAAGCAAGGAAGAAATATTGTTACAAAGAATGTTTTCAGGTATTGGGTTGTTACAACATGCTGTCAGGATATATTGTGACAGTTAGAGTGCAATCTTCCTGGCAAATAATCCAACTTATCATTGAAAGAAAAAACATATTGATTTTCAATATCACTTTTTCAGAGACATGGTTGAAGACAAGAAGGTGTTGTTGATGAAGGTGGACACTTTGAAAAATGTTTCACATTCATTAACAAAATTTGTGAGTTCTTAGAAGTTCTCTTGGTGTAAAGGATGTATGGGCATTGTTTCCCTGAATTGTTGACTATGTAACCTTGTAACCCCTTATATGCAAAGAAAACAACAAGTGGGAGAACGTTGGATATGTGTTATATTATTTTCATGGTTATATCTAGTGTCTTCATTGTGCCTAGTGAGCAGGGGGGTTAGAGGGGGGGCCACTAGCCCCCCCTACCCAAGGGAGTCACAGGGGGGCAGAGCCCTTGAATTTTATTTTTTGGTATTTTTTGCATCCATATTTTGGCGGTTTTTTGACACATGGTTTTTGTCGACGATTTTCTAATTCTGGTTAAGGAATTAGGGTTGTTGACTAATCTGTGTCAATGGATTAGGAGTTTGGATGCCGCGGGATCCTATATATATTGTATTGTAAACAATGAAGATGATGAATACAAATATTAGAGGTGTGACTCTAAACATGTTGTTGGTTTTCTCGGTTTGGGTTTCTAGGGTAAAAATATCTGTGTAATGTGTGTGTGTGCCATTGTATCTTTTATATTTTTACTAAGAATTTGTTTGCAATAAATAATTGTACATGGTTGAAATATACATAACGCATTAGGAAAGGGAAGATCCACAACCATCGTTTTTCTTGTTGGAGAGCTTGCTAAAACATATTTCTCTATCCTGAGAGTCACTTTATCTCTGGGGTGTATTCTCATTGTCTGGATGATGAGCTAAGGTGCCCACACATAATTCACTTGTTTGATGGGGTGTCCCCATATTGTTGGGCGTTCAGATTTTTTGCTGAGGCATTTTTCATCTTGTTGGGAATTTAACTTGTTGTTGGGAGTATCTTTGAGGAAGATGTCCTTCCCATGTCTCATTTACTTTCCACCACTATTTAAATTTCACACTTCATTCCATAAGTTTGGCACACCATCCCTTGTGTATTTGTTGTCTACACTTCATGCGATCTCACATTAGTAGTTGAGTGCACTATCCAATGTTCCCTTTCTACTCAAATGCATCTACACTCAAATCCTAGTGTACAAGAGCCTCCACACACTTCTTCTTTGTTGCACATGATTTGAGATTGAACCCTAGCTTGGAGAGATCCCATGCAAGTTCATCTTGTTGTCCAAAAGTCTAAGTGTGATCTCTAGCCAGAGGAGACCCCACACACCACTCTTCATTTTCCAAGTGCAGTTCATGGAACCTAGGTGGTAGATAAACCATGATACATTTCATTTTTTAGTTGACATGTTAAAACCTAACCCTAGTCCACTTTCAACACTAGAGCATTTCCTCTATTGCCCACAAATCTCCCGATTGTTTTGGAGGTTAATCCCTATCAAGCAATAATAATGGAACATGAGATATTCCATTGATTATGTGCCATTCATCTGTTTAATTTTGGCATCAAATATGTTACAAAAACATCTATGTTATTTGATGTTTGTAAGACAAAGCTCATCGAAAGCCATTGAAACAAGAAAACCATCATTGGTTTAATTTTCAGTGTTGGCAACCCTCATAAGTTGTTAGGGTCCTAACCCACACATAGGTAGAGAAATATATTCAGATGTAATAAAGGTCAATATTAATAAGGCCTTTCAATAAAATAGAATAAGGCGGATGTAAGAATACCTAATATAAGCTTTCGCTCCTAGAAGGATCTTCCTCTAGATGCTTCTCTTGATAGACATATTTAGTATAAATAAGGGTCGAGGGTATGAAAACCCTAGCTTGGATATTATTGTAACAGAGCATTGCTCAACTGGAGGTTGCCCCCTCGAAGAGGCCCGTGAACATTTATTTCTGAATCAAAGTGTTATTTCTGTTGTTGTTCTTATAACATTTCTGTGTTATTTTGGAGATTATGTAGGTTATATTACTATTATTCTGCCATTTATAGCATTTTATTTCTGTTCTGCATACTTTTTATATCTGGTATATTACAAGTGGTATCAGAGCACTTTCCTTGGCAGAAATTGTGGGAAATGTTTTTCAGGGTAGAGACGTATTCCGACGTCTTTAAGCCACAGAGATCTGTCATTACATGTATAAACCCATGGTTGAGGGATTCATACATGCAGGAAATACAAGTGGTTCTTAAGCGCACATCTGTTGGCCACCCTTGTAACCCCTGTTGGTACCCCTTCGAGTGGTAGCGCATCAGACAACACCTGTGTACAGATTGGCCTAGATTTCCTGAAGCCCTCTTTAAATAAACCTATCGACCGCCTGAATGTTATAGTGCCACCGAGAACAACACTCGGGAAGATACTCTCTAGTACCTGGGTAGTCAGGTAGTACGGATAAGGGTATGGTCTATCCTCCTTAGTTAGTGCCCTGAGATATTGGGCCGAGTATTATTGTTGGACCCCGCACGTATATCAGAGAGCTATAGCACAGGGAAAACCCTTGTTTGTAGAACCCTTGAATACCTAACCCTTGGGGGACAGAAACATAAACAAATTAAAACACACAAGATCTATTGCAGTGCAACTGTGTTTGGGTTTTCAAATCACTACACTTTTCTTAATGGTTAAGCATTTGGGGATTTCATCACTGTGGTATTCTTCAGACCGAAGTATAACTCCCCAGGTGTTTCTAAAAAAAACCGAGTCTGGAAATTGTTTCACCATTATTTTAGACCTATTCCATTGGATTCATCTCTTCACCCTTATCACATTTATCCATATCATTTTTCGGAAAAAAATTTGACCCCGCCCACCCCTTTTCAGTTCACCCATCCTCATAGCCCATACACATAGATAAGACTTGGAAGCTTGCTTCAACACCTTGCAATCTGGTCTCCTCGAGACCCAAAAAGAAGTAAAACAACTCAGTGCCAATGTTTCCTCCATCGATACAACCATAAATACAACCATGCAATCCTCAATGGAGGAAGTTAAACACGAACTGACCACCCATCTTGAATCTGTCTTTGCATCACTCTGCACCAAACTGAAGATCCCTACAGATGAACCTTTCTCTGACGCACCTCCAAAGACTGAAGGTGAACATTTCTCCCATTCCCATACCTTTCAGCACCATCACTTTCAACGTGACCTACGGCTTCCGCGGGTGGATGTGACCAAATTTGATGGCTCGGACCCCACTGGTTGGGTAACCCAAATGGAAAATTATTTCTCTTTATACGGCATTACAAATGACTTGGCCAAACTCCATTATGGTGTTCTCCATCTAGATCAAGAAAGTTGGCAATGGTGGCAATGGAGAAAAACTTCTTGTCAAGGGTATATTGCTTGGACCCAATTTGTGATTGAGCTTTATGAACGCTTTGACACCGACACCAACCATTTGGGTTGTTTGAAAAAGTTGAAACAATCAGGAACAGTAGAATACTTCATAGTTTCCTTTGAGCGCCTGACTTTTCAAACAAAGGGCATGACTGATGCTTTCTTTCGAGAGTGTTTTATCAGTGGCCTCAAGGAGGAGATTTGGGACCATGTCCTCATGGCTCGACCCTCGATTTGGGTGGAGGCTACTAAAAGAGATAAAGAAGCACAACAGGTTATATCCTCTCAAAACTAAAAACCCTCCTTTATCCCTCTCCCTAAACCCGTAAATACCACTACTCCCTCTGCCCCATTAAAGATCCAAAAATTGATCAGGGATGCAATGGCTGAACGCCAACTCAAAGGCCTTTGTTATAATTGTGATGACAAATATTTCCCAGACCACAAGTGTAAGGAACAAAATATTTTTATGGCCATCTCTAAGGATATTTCAGAAGAGGATGTTAAAACTCCCCTTGTGTCTGAGTCACTTGAAATCACTGAAATAACCCCTCCCTCAGACCCTGCCGAAGTGGAACTGGTCATTTCCCTCAATGCTCTCACTAGCTTCTCCGCTTCCCAAACCCTCAATTTAATCGGTTACATCAAGCATCGAAAGGTCATCATTCTGGTTGATAGTGGAAGAACCCATAATTTTATTCATCGTCGCATTGCCCAAGAAACTCATTGCTACATCCATGTTGTCAACAATTTCCAAATCATGATTGCCAATGGTGGTTCAATGAAATGTGGAGGGCACTGCGAAAATGTCTTTCTCCAAATCAGTGACTACCACCTAAAATCCCATATGTTTGCTATCGACATGGGCGGTTGTGACATTGTGTTGGGTGCAGACTGGCTAAGGACTTTGGGTCCCATTCTCATGGATTTTAAGGAATTAACCATGCAATTCGACCAGGAAGGCCACCAATATAAATTCCAAAGCATCATTGCTGGTTCAACTGAGGTCATTAGTTCCCATCGCATGGAAAAGATGCTAAAAAAAGGTCATTCTGGTGTCATTGCCCAACTCCATGCCATACAAGCAACAGAGACACCCCCGGTGCCGCAAGACATCCAAGCCCTCCTTTCTAAACATCAAATGGTATTTTCCACTCCCCAAGGACTCCCTCCCCACGATGTTCATGATCATTCCATTCCCCTTGTACTCGGAATCTTTCCTCCCAATATTCGTCCGTATCGCCACCCCTTTTCACAAAAAAATGAAATTGAGAAAATGGTCCAGGAACTCCTTAATGCAGGCGTTATCCGCCCTAGTACAAGCCCTTACTCTTCTCCTGTAGTCATGGTCCTGAAGAAAGAAGGTTCTTGGAGAATGTGTCCTGAATTCCGTTCCCTCAACAAACTGACCATTAAAGACAAATTTCCCATTCTTGTCATTGATGACCTCTTGGATGAATTGAGTGGCACCCAATTCCTTACTAAACTTAATATTCACTCAGGCTATCACCAGATACGTATGAAATAGGAAGACATTCCCAAGATGTCCTTTCGAACTCATGAGGGCCACTATGAGTTTTTGGTCATGCCCTTTGGCTTGTGTAATGCCCCCTCCACCTTCCAAAGCCTCATGAATCATGTCTTTCGTCCCTTTCTCCATCATTTTGTCTTAGTTTTCTTTGATGATATCCTCATCTATAGAAAAACCTGGATAGACCATCTTACTCATGTGAATCGATTTCTTCTTCTACTCTCTCAACACCAACTTTTCCTATGACAGGGTCAAACGTTCTTTTTTCTGGGATGGTATGAAATAGGACCTCTGTAATTTTGTTGCTAAATGTGATGTGTGTCAACGCAATAAGGGAGAAATATTCAAATCTCCAGGCACACTACAACCGCTTTCGATTCCACCTGCTATTTGGAAGGATATCTCTATGGAATTTATTACCAGCTTACCCAAATCAGGAAATAAATCAGTCATAATGGTGGTTTTGGATCGCCTTTCCAAGTATGCTCATTTTTGCGCTCTTCAACACCCATTTACTGCATCCACAGTGGCTCAAGTTTTCATGGACCAGGTCTTCAAGTTTCATGGCATGCCGCACTCAATTGTTTCTGATCGTGACCCAACTTTCACAAGCAATTTTTGGCAAGAACTGTTCAAGCTACAGGGCACCCAATTGCATCTTAGCACAGCTTATCATCCCTAGACAGATGGTCAAACGAAAGTTGTCAAAAACATGTTTGGAAACATACCTGAGGTGTTTTGCCTCTGAAAAGAAAAATCAATGGGCTCAATGGTTACCCCTAGGTAAATGGTGGTCTAACACTTTGTTATAGGATAAATCCATGAGTGCGGACACAAACCGATCTCCCTAGATCCACCTGGTATCTAGAACAAAACAGGACATAATAATACACTTTCCCTAGATCTAGCCTATTGAATGAACTGAGAGATAAGGGCTATGGACATACCTTATGAACACTTTCCTTATATCTCTATTCTTCCAAGCTTTGCTTCAATGCTCTCGTCCTGTCTAGATCACAACAAAACGAACCAATCGAAGTAAAGACAAGTTAAGATATTCAATGACTAGTCTATACATATGATCAAGGAATTATGTAATAAAGTGACATCATCTTTATGGGAAAGGGAAATATTACTGTATTGAATTAATTGAAAGTGAAACTTACAACCTAAGCCTTGATTTCATAGGTATCCTTTCAATGGCTTCTAGCTCTGACACACACACTTGCTCATGCATGAAGAAAATCAACCACATGTAATGACCTTGCTGTTGTAGCATCAGTCCTCCATATAGTCTTTCACTAATTCTCTAATCAAACTCTTGTTAACTTGCTGCTAACTGAACTTAACCCTTTCCATGATCAATATCCTCAATATATAGGAAGAGATAGATTAGTTACTTGGATAGGGAATGATCCCAAGATATCTGGAATGCCAGCACCTGAATAACCATTCGAAATCCAACTCATCCTTCTAGAAGATTCCCTTCTAGAAGGTTCGAGATCTTTATCTTTTTCCCCTTTAAGTTCATGTTCGCACCCTAACAATGAGTACAGTGCAAGAAGTTCGCACCCCAGCTTAAGGTAGACTGCGGGAATCAGGCATTCTCGCAGGAGAATATATAAGTAGCCTGCGAACATGTTTCAAAATGTGAGTTCTGGAAGAAGACAACTGTAACTTTTCTCAGGAAAGTATTCTTGGTAAAGAGCTTGATCTTCCATCATCATGATATCATCATGACATCATCACAATGACCAAATTTGTGGATAACAGAATGCCCCCCAAAGTCTGAGAGTGGAACCAGTGATGGTCGATAGACTTTGTAAGTTGCATGTGTGTGTCAAGAACCAAAATCACATCTAATCAGAGACCTGCAAACATCCAAGCATCAGCAGAATATCATGTATATCAATTTCGAGGTAGGCATTCCCATACTCAGATCATAGATTGATGACAATCGTAAACCAAGGTCATGGCCACCAATCATACACTGTGGATCCATGCCATCACTATATATCACAACCACCTGAATACACTGTGGATCTGTGCGACAAATTTTCAGTCAAGACGGCATAGCCACGAATCATACACAGTGGATCTATGTGTCGCAAATCATGCATACTCCATCGCAACCTGGATCACGAAGACAATATCCAAGGTCTTCAATCTTGTCACCCAAAGTATGAATCCGACCATGTGATTACATGTGTTGAAGTCGAACATGGTAGAAACCACTTGATTACCGGTCGTTGATGTATACCGTTAACAAGTGCGAGGGAAATCACCATTGATGTCAATGACTCCCAAGGTAAGATAGTACAATCCATCGACTGTGAAAAAATGAGTTGATTTCGAACACTCGACGGAATCTCTCGATCAGGGGTCAATGATGTAAACCCACTATCGAAAGCGAGAAACTTGCCATTGAGGTATGCAAGCTTCAAGGTACTAAATAATTTCTAAGTCTTGATTCCAGATAATGTGCTGAAGTTGACAGAACAAGACTCGTCACAGGAGGGCCTTGAGGTATCCCCCATCAGTGACACGAAATGAGTAACAGAGTTTGAAAATGAAACAGAGCATGAGACAATTGGACTTTGGACACAGGGAAGGCCGACACGGAATGAAATTATAACTGCAGATGGCCGACTCAATAGAGGTTTGGACTGCTCTTGAACATATGGATGACATGACCAATGATTTGGCA
>SNQJ01S0095215.1:14729-30089 GCA_010110895.2 Picea sitchensis | reverse complement strand
CCATGGATGAATAATTGGATCAAATAGAGAAAAATGACACTTGGGAATTGGTTCCAAGACCAAAGGATAAGAATGTGATTGACACAAAGTGGGTATACAAGAATAAATTGAACGAAGATGAACATGTTATAAGGAACAAATCTAGATTGGTATGTCAAGGATATGCACAGGTTGAAGGAATCGACTTTGAAGAGACATTTTCCCCAGTTTCCAGAATGGAAGCAATCCGATTTCTTTTAGCTTATGCATGCTCCAAAAATATTAAAGTGTATCAGATGGATGTAAGATCAACTTTTCTAAATGGGGAACTTGAAGAAGAAGTCTACGTTAAACAGCCAGAAGGATTTCATTTGTCAGAGAATGCAGACTATGTGTGCAAATTAAAGAAGTCCTTGTATGGTCTAAAACAGGCTCCTAGAGCATGGTACTCTAGACTGGATAAATATCTATAGCAGGCAGGGTTCAGAAAAGAAAATGCAGACATCAATCTCTACATCAAGGTAAGTCAAGGTAATATTTTATTAATTGAATTTTATGTTGATGATATTATTTTTGGTAGTGATGATGACAAGTTAACCCAGAAATTTGCAAAGGATATGCATAATGAATTTGAAATGTCATTACTTGGAGAACTATCCTTCTTTCTGGGACTTGAGATACGTCAAAGCAACCAATGAATTTTTATTTCTCAAACCAAGTATATCAGAGAAATGCCAAAGAGGTTCGGAATGGAAGATTGCAAACCAGTTATCACTCCCATCCAAACCAATTGCAAGTTAAGCAAAGATGATGATTCAAATTCTACAGATCAGAGGAAATACAGGTCAATGATTGGCAGCCTACTATATGTGACAGCATTCTGACCAGATGTAATGCAGACAGTTGGACAGGTGGCACGATTTCAAGTAGCACCAAAGGAATCAGATGTATTAGCAGTGAAGAGGATTTTCAGATATCTCAAAGGAACATAAGAGTTTGGATTATGGTATCCAAAAGGAAATGATCTATCTTTTATTTCCCACACAGATGTAGATTGGGCAGGTTGTATTGATGACCAATGAAGCACCAGTGGAGCAACATTCTATTTGAGTGAGTGTTTAGTATCATGGCTCAGCAAGAAACAATCATCTGTATCTTTATCTACAACCAAGGAAGAGTATATTGCAGCAACATCACGTTGTACAAAGGTTCTTTGGATGAAACAAAATTTGACAGATATATAGGTTGAGTATGATGAGCCCATAGTAAAGTCTATTTAAGACATTCCCACCCAAAAACAATCAATATCTCAATAGCAATAGCAAGCGGGCGGGTCCACCATAGAAAGAGAAATGGAAATAGGAATAGAAATAGGAAGGGCATACATACATATTTGGGGGGGGCACCTATACTCATTGAATGCTAGAGGTAGATCCTGTTGGATCAGCAGGGAAGTCTGTTCCATCCATCCTCCCTTAGGTGAAAGAGAAGAGATCTGGGTTGGTGAACGAGAAGTGAGAAGGGTGAGTGCCTACTATACTATTGGCGGAAGTGGGGAACTTCTGTCGGTACAGTGGGACTCCTTCTTTGTGATGGTTCTAACTAGATTAAGGCCACATCTCCTACCATCACAGGGTTCATTCTTTCCCGGCCAACGATAGGAGAAGGAAATTGGATAGGCAAAATCAATGGACTTCGGATTCCAATATATTGTGATAATACAAGCACCATCAGTATCTCAAAGAACCCGATGATGTACTCCAAGACGAAGCACATTCTAATCAAGTATCACTTTCTACGGGAACATGTTGCAGAAAAGAACATCGGAGTTGAGTATGTGGGCACAAAAGAATAAGTGGCAGATATCTTTACAAAACCACTTCCACGGGAAGCCTTTGAGTATCTTCGCCAGAGACTCGGAGTTATTTCTACTCCAAAATGAATGATTTTGAATGTTTATCTTATATGTCTTAGATGTACACAAGGAAGCACCATAAAGAGGACAATTCATTTAGGGGGAGAAGCCCGGGATGGAAAGATACCTTTGCCATTGATGACAAAGGGAGAGAGATTCATCAGATGCGGAGGACAAAGGCATGATTCCAGGGGGAGAAATGGTCACAGAGATGCAGAAGACAGAGGCATGGTTCCAGGGGGAGCATGAGTGATATGACTTCAGTATTTCATGAAATGATTTTAGTATTGCATCAAAGTTTTTCTATCAATGCCAAAGGGGGAGATCGTTGATTAAGTTAGGTTGTCATTGATGTCAATCTTTGAAGAAAGTCCAGTAGCGAATTTCGGTAGCACAAAGGTTTGGATAATGGACCCAAGGTTATTTCATGTATAATGATATGAGTTTTAATATATTTGAAGGTAATACTATTTTATATGGATAGTACATGTCATGCTATTTCTGGTGGTATGTGGAACATCACATAACTCCTCATTGTTTGAGAGTTATTGCCTTATGAAGTTGGAGGACCCTCATATGTTGGCTTGAAGCCTCAAAAGGTCAATGAAGTCAAAGAGCTTGCAAAGAAGAAATTATTATTTAAATGATAAAGTAAAGGGACAAAGTCAAAAAGGATTATTTAAATAATAAAGTGAAGTGACAAAATCAAAGAAGATTATTTAAATGATAAAGTGAGGTGACAAAGTCAAGGAGGAATATTTAAATGATAAAGTAATGGAGAAATTTCTAATTATGGAAAGTGGTTAACCCTAAAAATGAGGAAAATAGGTTCAGTGACCTAGAAATAGGTTAAGTGACCTAGAAACGAGTTAAGTGACCTAGAAGATGTTATTTGGAGAGTATAAATAAGAGGCAAGGCTCTCTCATTTTAGATCACACTTCATCATATTGAATATCTATAGGTGAATGAGGTAACCAAAGGATATCTAAGCCGAATTTCAAAGGGAAGGTGAATAAAAGAAGGTCGGAATTCAAGGGAGGATAAATTCTTTTGATGATGCTTTCTAAGGTATGTTATTTACAGGTCATCTCACCATTTTCACAATAACCTTTTTTCTAGAATGATTCAGACCGTGAAATTTATAGGAAATTGAGGAAACATATCCAAGTATCTGTGGTAAAAAATTCAGCTTGTGGGTCGTTGTATTTTTGGAGTTACACTCCGTAGAAAATAGGGTTTGTGGCTAGTCCTGAAACTAGTCTAAAACAAGTGTTTTGGGTAAAAACATCATAAATTCTTCAGAATAGATCCAAATTCCGTAAGACAAAATGTGTTGGTTAGAGTACAGTCTGTAGTATGTTTTGTAACATTTTCAGATCCATTCAATAAATATTTCGTGTGGAGAATTCTCTACAAGATCGCTCTCTAGAATAAGCCAAAATTCAGCAAGGTGTGCCATTTTTGCTATAACTCATTTTTTGAGAGGTTCCAAGTAGTGACACCTGGAGGAATTGCATAAAACAAACTAAAGAACACTGTGTACTACTTTAAGATCTTATTCATTACAGGTACATAGTTATGATTATTTCAATTTAGAGTTGTTGACTAATCCCAAACTAGTCATGCGAGACTAAAGAAAAGTTTGATGAAAATGCTAGTCTCTTGTTGTGAAAGTTAAAGAAGGTTTGCAGGTATGTGATCATATACACCAGGTATATTACAGAGTTACAAATCATTTTTGGATGTTGAAATTGATTAGGGCTTTTGGTTAAGGTACATGTTGGGTACATGGTTAAGACAAGTAGTTGATGAGTTGGCACTTACATGAGGTGTATAGTTGATGATGTTGGTACATACCGATGAGTCATAGTTGATGAGTAGTTGAAACATGATTGGTACATGCTTGGTACATGGTTGGATGCACTTTTTTATGGTATAGGTTGATTATAGGTTGTTTGGTACAGGTTGGTGCATGGTTGATGCACTTGTTTATGGTACAGGTTGATTACAGATTGATGCATGGTTCAGGTTTATTGGTACATGTTCACAGTGGTATATCTCACAGTGATAGTGTGACAGTGGTTCCATAATTCTACTTCTACTTCAGGGTGGTTGGACGAGGCAAGGACAGGTGGTTGTAGCCACCTTCCGGTTGTAGATGGAGAACATAGGGGGTTGAAGCCTCCTTTTGGTTGTAGCCAGAGAATAGGGGAGTTGGAGCTTCCTTCAGGTTGTAGCCTAAGAAACAAGGGGGTTGGAGCCTCATTTCAGCTGCAGCTAAGAAACAAAGGAAGTTGGTGCTTCCAATGAATGTAATTCTTCAAGACATATAAGAAAAAGCATTACGTTGTTTTCTCCCGCTTTGGGTGTCCACGTAAAACACTAGTGTACTGTGTATGGGTATGATTGTTCATTTTTTCATTGCTTATTTACTCTGCAGTTATTGGATGATAATGCTACATTGATATAACACTTGGATTATATGGTTAAAAAGGATTGAATTGCTATAGTATTGATTCACCCCCCCTCTCAGTAATCCAACATAAATAGTGAGTCAAAACGAGTATCGAGGAAGTAAAAGATAGTAATATCCTCAACTGTATGTTGTGTTAATGATAAACTCCAACTTTTAAATGATTGTACACTACCATCTCTTCTGGATAGTTGTACCAATATGCGCTTGATTCCTTTCTTGTTCATGATTTGTTTGTTATGCTTTTTTTCTATATGTTCTACTCTTTGCCTAATAAAAAGTGCACTCTGCACATCTATGATTCCTATCCTTGATATGTTTCTACTCTGTCTTATTCTATCCGCACAGTTTCTCATGGTATCAAAGCGTGGGAGGTAAGATTCTCCACAGCGCCCAGAAAGCGGTCCACTCAAAAGAGCGTGGGAGGTATCAGAAGTCCTCACGAGAGGTAAATTCAAAAACAAAATTGTGTGCACTCTCCACAAGAGCGCACCCACCACAAGAGTGCACACTCCACAAGGGTGGATCACAAGAGCACGCACTAGTATCATGGTTTAACACTAGGATCATGCCCTAATCGCGTTGAATCAAAGAATTTAAGCTCAATTTCACCCCAAGTTTGTGAAGAGACTTTTGATGCGCTCTTAAAAATTTTGAGCATGTGTCAACAATTCGTAGAAAACCAATGGGATCCATATTTCATTCCTTTAGAATTGTTTATATCTCCTTATCTGAGTGGGTCCCTATGGTTTCCTATGAATCAAATTCGTTCCACCGGTTCTCATGAAGCCATTCATTTTCATTGTGCTCCCTATAATAACCCGAGACAAACAATATCCATGGAGGGAATGATTTGTATGTAAGTGAATGCGTGAGAAAGCTTCCATTCTAGCACTTGGTGAGGGATATCACCCAGGACTTCAAGACCGATTTGATGTTTCATTCATCGGTTGTGGCTACATTGCAAGAAGTGGCAGAGGCATATCTGGTTGGGTGCCTTGAGAATACCAATTGTTGGAGATATTACACACTCACCTATAATTATTTTCCTAACTTTTACCGTCCAATGTTGAGAACGCCTCCTTAGATGAGAATATTCTCTCTAGAGAATATTCCCCTACAAAATAGGATGTTCCTCTTCAGTTTAGAGTCAGTTAGACTTAATTAGACTAGTGGAAGTCGTGACTTAGTTAATTGATGATTACATGGATCAGTTAACTAGGACTAGGTGGCAGTTCACTCCAAATGTTTGCCAATGAGTGTTTAGATCTCTCTAGATCACTACTATGGAGGATTAGTTACTCATGTAGCCTATATATATTGTAAATTATTCATTCTTTGAGTGTGGAATACAGTTAATAGAATTCTTCCATTCTTTCTCTCTCTATTTTCTCTCTTTTCTCATTTCTCTACAAACTGTGTATGTATTTTTGCTGGCTAGATATTATATGTGCAGGTTCATCCACATTTACATGGTCTCATAGCTGACGGATTGTTAGGAAAAAGACACACCAAACTCTCTTTCCAGGTACTGAATATCGAAGGATGCGAAAAATATGGATTATTCATCGACAATACTTCTCATGCCTCATAACTATTTGGAGTGGAAGCCAAAAAATCTGCTTCAGCTCAGATGCAGAGGCTTGTACCAAATAACTATGGCAATGGACGTAGAGCCTGATTTCATTGATGAAAAAAATGACTTTCTCAATAGACAAGATATGGCCATAGGATGTATCTGCATGTTTATTTCTCCTGAACTTTTCCATCAATTATATGATGAATCACAAGACTCAATTCCAAATGAATTATAGAATAGATTGAAGGTTCTATTTGGAAATAAGGAAGATTGCATGCAAAAGGTTGACAAGATAGATCCATAAGACAAACCATCATAAGATCAAGCCTCTTATTCTGAAGAGTCTTCTACACAAGTATCTGCGCAAATTTGTATTCCATTAATTGCAGATGATGTCTACTCTATTTCAGATTTGTTTTTTAAATTTCATGTGGAAGATATATTGCATGCACCTCAAGAGTCACATGCAGACACTTTTCCATGTGTCATGCATGCATCTTAGGAGCAACATGCATGCACCATGCATGCATCTCAGGAGACAAGAAGGGAGTTGTTCAAATCAGATTTAATTATGATATTTTATTAGCACAATTTGAAGAAAAAAATTAGATATTTGAATTCCTCTCAAAAAAATATCCAATTCCAATTTTTTTTTGTCCAAAACGGAGTTTGGGAAAGTGAAGTTATGATCATTTTTAAATCAACAAAATTTCAACGTTTTTTTTTTCCGAAAATAGCTGCATGGTTTGAAAATTTTCATCCAAACTTTATTTGGATCTTATTCATTATAAGAAGAGAATGTGGATATGTGTGGACATCTCAATGGTGCATCTACTTCATTAGATCCGTGTAAACATCTACATCTTCAACAAAATCTTCAACGAGCACAAACTTGCACAGTTGCGAGATCTTCTTGGAGTGAAGGAAAAGGTTTCTTAGCAATTATTTTTTGTTCCTTCTCATTTCTTTTATGCATTGNCTCTTTCCTCATTTTTTTTTTCAGTGTCTCATTCTTATATGCATTGTACAATGGGTACCTAACATGGCCTTGGTTGTCGGGACCCATTAATCATGTACACCCTAGTAGTGTTCAGGGTGGGTGTTGGAGATATTACACATTCACCTATAATTATTTTCCTAAGTTTTACCGTCAAATATTGAGAGCTCTTCCTTTGATGAGAATATTCTCTCTAGAGAATATTCCCCTACAAAATAGGATGTTCCTCTTCATTTTAGAGTCAGTTACACTCAGTTACACTTAATTCGACTAATGGAAGTCATGACTCTGTTAACTGATGATTGCATGGATCAGTTAACTAGGACTAGGTGGCAGTTCATTCCAAATGTGTGTCAGTGAGTGTCTATATCTCTCTAGATCACTACTATGGCACATTAGTTACTCATTTAGCCTATATCTATTGTAAATTATTCACTCTTTGAGTGTGGAATACGGTTAATGAGAATTATTCCATTCTTTCTCTCATGTTTCTCTTTTCCAATATTTTCTCTGCAAACTGTGTATATCATTTGCTAGCTAGATCTTTTCTGTGCAGGTTCAACACATTTACACCAATCTCTACCTTGTGCGTGATCCGCTCAAACATGCATGTATATTTTTTTTACTGGAAATTAAATGTAGTTTTCTTAATCGTTGGTGATTTTTTAACCCTAAGGAAGGGCACCAAAATTACTTACAGTTTTTTTTCTCTACTATTATGAAATTTGTTTTACAAAAAAAAAAAATGACCACCTCTAACAATTTAGGGCCAATTTTACTTGGAAATAATTATGAATTTTCGTCTCTCAAAATGAGATCCTTCTTACAAACACATGAGTGATGGGATCGAGTGGATCATGGCTATGTGGAACCAGATCCAACAAATATGGTTTCCATGACCAATCAACAAAGAAATGCTCAGGAAAAACAGAGGAAAAGAGAGAATACAGCTAAGTTCTGGACTTAGAACTCAGTAGATGACTCCATATTCTCAAATATCATAGGTGTTGTTACCTCAAAATAGGCATGGAACATTCTTAGCATAGCCTACCAGGAAAATGACAAGGTGAGAATAATCAAGTTGCAGACCTTGAGGACACACTTTGAGACTTTAAAGATGACTGGGTCAGAGAATGTTGATCAATTCATGACCAGAGTCATGGGAATAATAAACCATATCAGATTGATTTGTGACGACATCCTAGATCAGAGGATTGTTGAGAAAGTCCTGAAAAGTCTTCCAAAGAAATTTTAGATGGTTGTTACAACCATCCTTGAATCTAAGGATTTGTCAAATTTTTCAACAGATGAACTAATGGGTTATTTTCTCTCACATGAGACCAGACTCAATCTAGAAGATGATTCAATGGCCCATGCCTTCAAGACCCAATTATCCTTCAAGAGAGGGAGAGGCAAAGACAAAGGTAGCGGTCACAAAGGAAGAGGGAGAAGCCCCAACAACCATCACTCAGGTGAAGTACACACACATCAAAATCAACAATTCTAGTAGCGAAGAGGGAGGAAATCAAATGACAAATCCAACATGCAATTCTATTATTGCAAAAAGTATGGGCATTATGAATATGAATGCAGGAAGAAGCAAGCAACTCATAACTTTGGCAGAACACATGTCTCAAATCATGAAGGAGAAACCTCAGATGGAATGTTTCTCTCTTTCCACAAGTATGAAGAATAACACAGGGACCTATGGTTGTTGGATAGTGGATGCAACAATCACATGACAAGTAACAAAGATTTAATTTCATGCATTGATTCTTCCGTTTCTTCTAATATTACACTTTGAGATGACTCTTTAGTCAAATTCCAAGGCAAGGGAATTGTCCATGTTTTGAGTAAAAAAGATGTAAAGAAAGACATGCATGATGTCTATCATGTTCCAAACCTGGAACATAACTTTCTCAATGTAGGACAACTAATGGAACATGGCTATAAGGTACTTTTTGAAGGATCATCCTGTAGGATCTATGAAAAACCTCCTAGCAGAAAATTGATTTATGAAATCCATATGACTAGGAATACGATGTTTCCCTTGACTCTTAGAACTGCAAATATGACCCAACCCTATGCACAAAGTGCATCCTCCCCTAATGAAACTATGTTATGTCATGCAATATTTGGACATATGCCTTTTCAGAGTCTAAGTCTCTTGCAGAAGCACTCCATGGTCAAAGGTCTACCTATTTTCAAAGAGCAAAACCCCCCATGTGAGTCTTGCATTCATAGTAAACATAAGAGAGATAGTTTTCCACAATACTCCAATCAAGCCAAACAATGCTTAGAGCTAGTTCACACTGACCTATGTGGACCAATGCAAACAAAGTCACTAGGTGGAAACTTTTATTTTCTAACATTTATTGATGATTTTAGCAAGAAAATATGGATCTATTTCTTCAAACACAAGTTTGAAACCTTTGCAAAGTTCAAGGAGTTCAAGGTTGAAGCTAAAAAACAAAGCGGGAAGTATGTCAAAATAGTCAGATCAGATGGAGGAGGTAAGAACTGTTCCAAACAGTTTGCAAAAATTTTCAAGTCACAAGGCATCATCATGCAAACCATAGCCCGGTATACTCCACATCAAAATGGAGTGGTAGAGAGGAAAAATTAGACTATAATGAACATGGCAAGGAGCCCGCTGAGAGAGAAATGTTTTACAAATTTATTTTGGGAGAGGCTATAGCATGTTCAATCTATCTTTTGAATCGGTCTCCAACCACCAGTGTCAAAATGGAGGCCCTTCAAGAAGCATGGACTGGGACAAAACTGAATGTTGCTCATCTCATAACCTTTGGATGCATTGCATTCATTCACTCATATACCTTCTAAATTGAGGAAGAAGCTTGATGATCAAAATGAGAAATGCATTTTTCTTGGATACAATGAGACATCTAAAGCTTACCACATGTACAATCCAATTTCAAATAAAATTATTCTCAGCAAAGATGTAAAATTTCTTGAAAATCAATTCTAGAGTGAGTCTGAAAATCGCCCTATGGACAACCAAAATCCACTACTTCCACTTCTTGAACACACAGAAAATTTAGGACAAAAAACACATAAGCATGTCCTTCCATGATTGCAGGTAAAAGGACAACTTAAAAGTTCCTAGAGCATCTCTTCTTCAAGAAGAAATTCATCCTTTAAGTCCAAAATTAGCAAACTCGAAGCTTGAAAGAGATACATTAGCAGTTGGATGGTCTTAATCATCAAAATATTTTTTCATTACTATCATTCTAACCCACATCTTTTAAAGAGGCAACTAAAGAGCCACATTGGATTCAATCCATGAACCAAGAAATTGACTCTATTGAGAAGAACAAGACATGGGGTCTTATCGATTTGCCAAGGAGTAAGACCAACATTGGTGTCAAGTGGGTTTACCAGAATAAACTCAATGAAAAGGGGCAGATTAAAAAACAAAAAGAAAAACTTGTTTCCAAAGGATTTTCTTAACAACCAGGCATTGATTATGGTGAAACCTTTGCTCCAGTGGCAAGATTGGATACTGTAAGGACCCTTTTATCCATAGCAACTCAACAGAAATGGCAAGTATACTAGATGGATGTCAAATCAAATTTCTTGAATCGTTTCCTAGAAAAATAAGTATATGTAGATTAGCCACCAGTATTTGAGGTTAAAGAGCACCCAACCAAAATGTATCGGTTGAAGAAAGCCTTGTATGGCTTGAAGAAAGATCCAAGATCTTGGTACAACATAATTGATGCTCACCTTCTCAAGAGTGGTTTCAGTTCATGATATGATATACACTGGAAATATTCAATTAAATAGATCAACAAGGTAAAATTTTGATTGTATGTATGTATGTTGATGATATGATATACACTGGAAATATTCAGTGAAATAGTTTTAAGCATGCCATGAAATATGAACTTGAGAAGGTAGATCTTGGCATAATGAAATATTTTTTGGGGATTGAGGTTGATCAATTAACCAAAGGAATTTTTCTTTGTCAGAAAAAATATGCTACAAACATCATCAAAAGATTATGCATGGAAGACTGCAATCCAGCAGAAACTCCTATACCCCTAGGCATAAAATTGAGCAAGCAAGATGAAGGCCCTACAGTAGATTCTACTTTATATAAAAATTTAGTAGGCAGCTTGTTGTATCTTACAACTACTAGACCTGATATTATGTATGCAACCATATTTATTTCCAGGTTCGTGGAATATCCTAAATATTTTCACTGGAAAATGGCCAAAAGGATTCTGAGATATGTTGCAGGGACACTCAATTTAGGATTATGGTACACTCAATCTGAATATGATCATCTTTCTGGCTGCACTGACAGTGATTTTGTAGGAAACCTAGATGACTAGAAAAGCACTTCAAGATATGTTTTTCACTTGGGCACAAATCTGATTTCTTGGGCACAAAAGAAGCAACCCATTGTCTCCATATCTTCTACAAAGGCATAGTATGTCATTGCTACCTCAGCTTCATGTAAAGTTGTGTGGCTGTGAATATTTTTGAAAAACATGTCACATACGGAAAATGAATGCACTCCCATTTTATGTGACAACACTTCAACACTTTCCTTGTGGAAAAACCATGTTTTTCACAAGAAGAGTAAGCACATTGTCACTCGCTATCACTTCATACATGAGCTAGTCAACAATGGTGAAATAGCTCTACAATTTTGTGGCTCACAAGATCAACTCGCAGACATATTTACAAATACATTGGGAAAAACTGTGTTTGATTTCCAAAGACAACACTTGGGTATTATAAGTGCTAATGTTTGTAACCGTTGAGTTTAAGAGGGAGTGTTAATGATAAATTCCAAATGTTAGATGATTGTACACTACTAGCTCTTCTGGAAAATTGTACCAATCTGTGTTTGATTCCTTTATTGTTCTTGATTTGCTTGTTACGCTTTTTTCTATATGTTTGAATCTTTGCCTAATACAAAGTGCACTCTACACATCTACTTCCATTCCCATCCTTGCTTTGTTTCTACTCTGTCTTATTCTATCATCACAGTTTCTCATGTTGCAGCATTGATGGAGGTGACGAAAAGATGGTATTTACCCATGCAGAGGTTGAGATGAGGATTAACAATTCAATTATCCATGTGTAAAACAAAATGTTACTACGAGTTTCTGTCATAAACTGGAAGCACACATGTGAGCACATGTGAAAGTTCATTTTATGAGAGATTGCATCATTAAAAAAAATGACTATCAAACCCTAGTTTTCTTTTTTATTTTCCTCTTTCAACATAATAAATGGTTATTTGATTTGAGATATTAAAATGAAATAGAAACGTCTTGGAAATTTAGGAAGTAGCTCTTTGGAAAGTTGTTATGATTAGGGTAGCTATTTAGTTGAAGTTGTATAAATTTTCAAATCCATTACTAATATTTGTGAAAACTTGTAAATTGTGATGTAGGAAATACATACATAGCACTGTAGAGGAAAACTAATGACATGTGTGTGCAAGATAAGTAATAGGTTTGTAACTACAAGGAAAGAGTCCATGGACATAAGAAAGAGTTGGTGATGTAGAGAAATGAGTAAACAGGTTAACAAATTGTGTTGCATGTAAGGGAAGATGAAGAGTTCAAACATAGTAAGTCAAATGGTTGTTGAAATAGCAAGGATAAAGCTATGCAACAAGAAAGAGTTACAATAAAGAGTTATGGTTGGTCATGATACTTAGAAAGATAAACCTAAGAGTGTTAGTATTGAGATAGATCTCCAAGGGAGAGATTAACTCCAAGAAGGAGGAGCTTGGCTATGAAATAATGTGAATTGTAGAAGAATTAACATTAAAGTTATTGGTTGCTCAAGGATGAATAGTATAAAGGTGCAAGGTGGTTAATGGGGTTATAAGATCTTCACAATGATAAAAATAGCCCAAGATTTTTGATTGTGTGCATTGAGGCATCACATGTAATGTGTGCAATTTGCAAAGGAGGAAAAGCATGAGAGTGAGAGAAGTGAGCATATTGTATGCTTGAAATATATCATTGTGTGTTATGAATATGCCATTGAATAATATGAATTAGTAACCCATGTTTATAACATATAACATATAACATGGGTTATATGGGTTACTGCACTGTTTTGATACCAAAACCCAAGGGTGAGAATTGCAAGGCTAGAGGTTGAGAATTTATGATTGGAAATCTTTGTGATTAAAATAAAATTCAAGAGATTAAAATAAATATCAAAGATGGAGTACCTTAGAGTTGTGAGAATCAAGAGGGTACAAATTGCATTAATGGTAAATTTAAAGGAAAATTGATGGACTTTTTTCTTTTATCCTAAATTTTAGTCCAATGGATGTATTATTGTGAGGTTGAACGGCTATTTCATAACTAATTCTATCAATATAAACCCAAGGATCATTGGGAATATATAACAT
This sequence comes from Picea sitchensis, assembly GCA_010110895.2. Classification (NCBI taxonomy): domain Eukaryota; kingdom Viridiplantae; phylum Streptophyta; class Pinopsida; order Pinales; family Pinaceae; genus Picea; species Picea sitchensis. Next base: position 16,736 of record SNQJ01S0095215.1, on the reverse strand, counting down.
AGATTCAAGTCATTGTGGAGTTGTAGTAATTAATGGTTAATAATTTTTCATGCTCTAAGGACACCACATATTGAAGAGGGGAAGAAAAGAGCTTAAATAAATAATTTTGTAAGAAGAAGTTTCATGTTTCCATCTCACTACTTGAAATTTTATACAAAATTGATTGCATATGTGCCAATAGTTATTGAGATAAACATCATCATTTTTGCTTGACATTTGGCTTATGTACATAATGGTAAAATGGTTGAATTTCAATTCCATGTGAATGTTTGAGTGACTCTATGTACATAAACTAATGAAAAACTCACATGCCCAAGAAAATATGAAATAGATTAAAATTTTACATCGCCAAAGTTTCATATGCCTTGATTTTTTACTTTGCAAGATACTCATTTGATAGTGTTGAAGGATCTTGTGACTTCTCTTAAGTGAGATGATTGTCGGATTGAAAATCATTAAAAGAGGATTTAGAGGCATATTTGATTTAGAATTTGATGATTTTAGGCATACTGTTAATACCATTAATAGATTGATCATAAGAATACTTTCCTTGATTATGGTGGATTTAGTGATTGGGGATTACTTTGTATTAAGACAAGGTAATTATATAGCATATAAATAGGGTGATTATACATACCCCTTAAATTGTCGAACCTTCTTGTTGAAAGAAAAGGAAATGACTATCGAAAAACAATATGTATCTTGCTGAGAACCTAGTACTCATAATATTAATGATCCATCCCATGATGACAAACTTAACTAAGTAGATCCATGTGCTAGATGGATGTTTTAATGATAATTCTTGCATTAGAATGTGAGAGTTGGTATTCTTGATATTGCAAGCTAGGGGCTTGATTTTGTTGTTGAATCATGATAAGAATTTCCATGATGTTTTATTGCTTTATGTGTCCATGATGTTATGTTATGTGATTCCATTTAATTATGTTGATGAACGCTTTTGTCTTTGATAAAGATGTGTTATATTGCTTATGATAGTATCTCCTAATGTGATGACATCATGTAATTACATATAAATATTTATGCTAAGATGTTCTATGATGACACGCGTGAGTATGTGGTGATGACTATGATGTTGTATTATCATGATGACATGCAAAATTTAGCATGTGGATTATTTCCTTGAGATGTTACTATTATGATTGATGCATTGATTGCATGTTGCAAGGTAGTGATTGCTAGGTTATCCACCTATGAGCCAAGAAGGTCGGTTTATTTGATGATCTCGTGGGATCCCATAACCACAAGGGAGAATGCTACAAGTAAGTTGTTGTGGGTTGGGGAAAATTCAATCAACTACTTATGCTAGTAAATATTATGCCTTGTATTGGAGTTGTGATGTCGAAGTCCCGAAGAATGGATAGAGTGTTGCTCACTAGGGGTGTTGTGGGATTGGACTTTGATGCCTGAGGCTATGCCTAGAAGTTGTGGAGGGAGTTTAGGTCATCCATTCGAGATTCCTGGTGTACATGAGTACCAATCCAAATGTCTTATTGGGAAAATGAGGTCTCAAGCCTTGGGGCTCCGTATAGACCGGTAGGATTGAAGCTTGGTTCCAAAAGTTGGGAAGGACAACTAGAGAGTACTCGCGCTTCCATGGTGTTGTGATGTGAACTTTTGATGCCTGTTGTAGTGATCCAGGTGGATATCAATGGCCACCCACCTTTCCCAGCTGGCTCAAAACAACTTTCTAGAAATTTTGATAATTTACTATTTTTAGCAGTTTTTCGAGTCCTGAACTTCCGAAGCCATTTTGAGGCCCTAAACGACGTTTTTTGGGGTATGTTGCGGTCGCAAAATTTCATTTGGAAAGATCTATCCGAGGACTACAACAGTTGCACAAAATTTCATCTTGAAATTTTGTGCAACTGTTGTATTCCTTGGATAGATCTTTCCAATGGGCTATCATACGCCTAAAACGGAGATCGTATGCAAAAGTTACGACCCCGGGAAGTTGATGTACTGACTTACCCAAACGGGACCCACATG
>SNQJ01S0095215.1:0-12176 GCA_010110895.2 Picea sitchensis | reverse complement strand
GGGCACTCGACAACAAAGGATCCAGCTTTATCGAGTCGTCAAAGCAGGGCAGCTCCTGCACCAAGGCAAGTGGCTCACCCGGGGCCAAATTCAACAGAAATTTCCTCATCTGATGGGGGAACTCAACGCAATGGAGACCATTGTTTCCTAAGGATGGAGGATTGATCCAGGTGGATATCGGTGGCCACCCACCTTTCCCAACTGGCTCAAAACAACTTTCTAGCAATTTTGATAATTTACTATTTTTAGTAGTTTTTCGGGTCCTGAACTTCCGGAGCCGTTTTGAGGCCCTAAATGACGTTTTTTGGGGTATGTTGCAATTGCAAAATTTCATTTGGAAAGATCTATCCATTTTGTAGTCCTCGGATAGATCTTTCCAATGGGCTATCATATGCCTAAAACGGAGATCATATGCAAAAGTTACGACCCCGGGAAGTTGATGTACTGACTTACCCAAACGAGGCCCACATGACTTTTGGCGCTTCATCTCCTAGGGTTAGGTTTTTGGATGTTTAGGGTTTTTGAAACTCTTGTTTATTGTAAAAAGGCCTTGAGAGCTTCATTGTAATCATCTTCTTGCAAATGAGCACAGTCGTCACATCTCTTCTCAGAGATAAGCCGCCACCATTCCAGCAAGCCTGTTTTCCGCTGCATTTTATAGTTTCAGCTTATTTCCTTATTGAATAGAAAACCAGTTTTATTGTATCTCTGTTATTCTGTGTTAAGCATTTGGTAATAATCTGTAGTCATTTCATTCTGCTCATAAAATCCGGATCATGTAGTCACTTGGGTGGCTTTATACTAGTCCAACAAAGGGTGTTGTGGCAGGTACATGAACTAACATAGGGTATTGTGGAATATATGGTGAGCTAATTAAAAACCTATAAGTAAAATATTCAAAACTAACTTCGGGACGAAGTGCCTTGAAGGAAGGGTGTATGCCATGCCCCATATTATTATTAAATATATAAATTTAAATAATAATAATAGAAGGAATAGAATAATTCTCCCAAAACAGTTATAATAATACTTACTTATATGAATAAATAATAATAATAATAATAAAGTATATAATAATATCCTAAACGGGGTCATAACAAGTACTTATTATGGATATTTGGGTAATTAAAGACAATCATAAAATAAGTAATGAAAATTATGGAGAAACCCTAAATTATAATAAAGAATTCAAGTGGATCCTAGGGATCAAGTTCTTGGATTCTCTATAAGGAGGGAAAAGAAGGAGAAAATGGCATCTCTCTTTTGGCAGAGGAATAGAGAGGGAAAGGCTAAGGAATAGTTGGAAAAGAAGGAGAAAATGGCATCTCTCTTTTGCGAAGTTATAATGTGTGATCCACATCAAACCAAAGCTTACCTTATATCGAAGTTCGACTTATGTTTACAAAATTGCTAATAAATTCATGATTCATGTCTAAAACTTGTAATACCTGAAATCAAGTTTATTTTGATTTAATCAGTAGTGAGAAGTGGCCCCAAGACAAACATGAAATTGAAAAGACATCTAAACATTCTACATACAGTACTCATTGAAAATAAAACAGAACAAACTGCAATCTAGTAGCCAGCCATTTAACCCGTGGCTAATGAACTCTGAGGGGTGGAATCTTGCTGCCAGCCATCTTGCTTATACGTTATACATGATAAGAAGTTAATGAATAATTTATGTTAATCACGAGCTTTAATGATTAACACACTCAATTTTTTCTTCTATATTTAAATTTCAGGGTACATTGCATATTTTTAATTAAAAGACTGATTAATCTGAAAGTTTTCAATAGATATACTTTCTCAGGATATTCCTCACGTTAAATATTTCTTAAGTCAAAGTCAAATATTACTCAAGTCAAATACAAGGACTTGATAATAAGGAAGGCTACACCATCAATTAAGAATTTTTCAACTAGATGATTCTCTATCAATCATTAGGTTTGAACTTTTATGGGTTAATACATGATTAACTTTGATTTATTCAATTTTAAGCATATTTTTCACATTTTCAAAGGTCAAAGAAATCAAACTTAAACTTCTATGTCCATCTTCAACATTAAATGCTAAGTATGATACTATTTCACTTGAAATAAATCATAAATCATGGTAAAGAAATATCCATAACACAATACAAAGAATTACACAATGTTTAACATCTAACAAGATCAAAATAAATATAGAAGTACACCTTAAAAGCCAACATTTTAGGGGACATTCCATGTTTGAATTTTGTTTTTCACTGTCCCATAGCATTATAGTAAAGCAAAAATGTATGTCCATGAGTTTTAGAGTCCACTCTCTAATATAGATGCAAGGGATCTCATATTCTATTAGATCAGGTTTAAGTTGTATGTTCCTATACACCGAACAAGTATGTAGACTTGGCAAAGTTTACTAGTAATCAACATTGTCTTTGAAAATCTTGCACCAACTACAAGTTTTCATACATTGTTTAAATTATGTTTGGTCAATGCCATCTGCACAATTGCATCTTAAAGGCCATGCTCATATGTACTTCACGTGTGTTCCTACAACAATCACGAAGTAGGCTATAGTCATAACCCATAGTTCTAGAGTAGTGTTGTCATGCAATGAGCCCAAATAAGCATGGTCAAGAGTGGTTGGTATTTCCGTCAAGAAACGACCATAGAAAGTTGACACTTCAACTTGTTGAGGCGGGACCACCTTATAATGATATTATAAGTCAATAGTATCATACTGCCTATGAGTACATTTGTTGGACAATCCACTTTGGTGATGATGTTCACAAATGTTACTAAGGGATCAAGCAAAATCAAAACTAGCCCAAATTCTAAGACGAAGAAGATATAAACAACACTAGGGGAACCAAGAGAGGTCCAACCATAGAGAGAGAAATAAACCCTAGCACAAGTGCACTAAAGAGAGATAGCCTAAACACAGGATAAATCAAACAAAAAACAAGAGAACACAATAATTTATGGTGCCGTTAGGTTAAATCACTTGTATAAAAATCAAATGAAAGATCACAATATGTGAAAATACAAATAAGAGTTGTGTATTTATATGCAACTAAAGAGGTATGATGCTTTCCTAGAGGAGGGGTTATGAGGCTGCATTGAATTGACTAGGTCAACCTTACCAAAACCTATAAATATAATTTGAAGATTGCACTTTTAATCTCAACATACCCCCTTAGACTAAATAGAGAGCCACAAAGAGAAGACATCACATCACAACTATCTATGACCCTCATTAATGTTCAAAAAGGGCCAATAAAAAGTGACATATCACCCCCATTGTGTAATGTACCTAGCCACCTTGGTACCCGCTAGGATGGTGGGCTATTCAAAATTTTTCTCTTGTTTATTTAATTTGGCCTGATTCTATTAACTCTGATACCATATCATTGTTCAGCGTCGTCATACAATGAAATTATATATGAAAAATGACATGCAAATTCATGCAATTCATATAAACATACAAAAATATAAGATGTTGAACTATTTTTTAAGCAAACGACAATTTAACCCATTTTCATACATAATAAACAACATAGAAGCACCAATGATAAAACACCTATCTTTAATAATGAAAGACACCAAGTGGTTGCTGACATGGGACATTCCTCCCAGTTGTGGCCACTCTTGCACTAGGTCTTTTGACAGCATGCCACCATCATGTCGGGGCTATGAGTCCACAAGAACAAGAAAGAATCTCTCAATCCAATTCCCACTAATTTCCCAGCCTATTCACTTATGCAACCATATTCAATCTTTAACTATTTTTCCCCCTTCAGTCTGCACAACCCAGAGAAGTGGACTCTCTTCTCTGCAATGTAGTCCCTTAGGTTGTCACACCCCTTTTCTTGGGCTCCAACATAGATTGGCCAGAAAAATATTAATGATGGGATCTATAGGGATGCTTCATATCAATTCTCACAATAGTAATACAATTAATCTCCCCTAGCAAGCTTGGCTCCCTTCCTCTTACAATTTGTACCAGGCTAGCATGATGATGGAATGATGGATAGATTGAGGTAGATTGATGGGAAACTCTCTAAAAACAAGGAATAAGTATGCATGTATCAGACTTTCCACTTGGTATTCAAGGAAGTCTTTCCCAAATACTCTTGTACACATCTCAAGGATGATGCCCTTTACATAAGCTAATGTAAGGACTTTGGGTTATAATAAAATATTATACTATTCTTGGCTTTGGCCCCTTTGCATCCCTTAGCCCCATCTCGTTCCTCCCTTGTGGAGTCGTATCCACTCCCATTGATTTAGTCTCCCTTGTCTCACAACCAACAATGTATATTTTTTTATAATAACTTTGATTTGCATCATTTACATTCGTTGGCCCTTGGCCATACTATTTGGCTCACAACCTAATTCACATATTTACATTACATTACATTATGGAAAATTGGGGTGTTACATTCCCCTCCCCCTTATTTTTGCATTGCCCTTAGTTTACAACATCCTACATGTGTTCATATATATTGATCTGTAAATTGTGGTGGATATTCTACTGGAACAGTTCATCACAACAAATATGATAAATAAAACTGAAATTTACACTATGAAGGTTAAATTCCTTTAAATTCCAAAATCTTTAGTTACCAGATTTTTGCATGAAATAGATAAAATGCGGAAAATAGAGAACAATAAAATACAATTACACACCATCCAAAAAGTAACACAAATATTTACTCTGGAGAACCATTACGGGAGAAAACCCAGCTATAAGGTGAGGCTTCTTTGCTCTCTATTCTCTGGTATGGAAATAATGCAATTACAAAGGAGAAGACACTCTCTATAAAGTTACCTGAGACCTTTGTCCTGTTAGGTTGCTACAGAACATTAATACCCTTTGTTATTGTCTCTAATTTTCCCACTCTCAGTTGTTTTGCTCTGCTATGGAACAAAATACAATAACATAGAATGGAACCCCTTTTCCTCCTAGCATCTTGGTATTTAACATAGCTTGATAGTCATCCAGGGTTAGGGAATTGACTTCCTCAACCCTCAATTAGTGATTAGGTTTTGGACTTTCTAGAATGTTCTTATAAAATCTACTACGTGGCTAGCCCCACGCATTTAAGTAATGGAGGATGATGTGACATCCACTTGCACAATGGTGATCAATACGGTAGGTCAACTTGTGGGAGGCATAACATTCACATACGAATTCCAGTTGAGACAATTCTTGCACCATTGGAAAGGAATCAGTGTGTGGAATATAGAGGGAGGATCTATAGTAAGGTTTGGACCATAAAAAAGTGTTGTTTGATGTCTCAAAATGACTTTGGAATATTTTAGATGGTGTTTTGGACCCAAATTTCCAAATTTGGACCAGTCGCTAAAATGGCTCTACAAGTTTATTTCTCCAAAATTTTCACCCATAAAGCATCGAGATAGATGGAAAATAATATAATGATCCAATTCAGATGATACCTCCCCATTTAAGGATAATTTTGGTCCCCAAAATATTTAAACTGCAACGCCTTGATCTTCTTACCAGGACCTCGTAGTATTTTCTTATTGAACTATAACCATACTCTATCTCCCACTCTAAATGTTTTCTCTATTTGGTGTTGGTTATGTTTATCCTTGTACTTTTCCTGTGAGTTCTTCAACATCTCATGTACTTGCACATGGAACTTCCTAATCTTCTCAACAAAATTATTTGTTTTTAATGCTTCTCCCATGGTGTCTTCCCTCACTCCTACTTGTTGTCCATAAACAACATCTAAGGGCGAAGGTGACAAATTCCCCAAAAAATTTCAAAATAGGCCTTACCAATAGAAGTGTGGACTGCCTTATTATAAGAGTGTTGTATATAACTCATATTTTCATCCTAGGTCTTCAAAGGCTTCCAATTGTAACCCCTCAAAAGTTGCACCAAAGTCCTGTTGTCTACTTCCATTTTTCCATCTGTTTGTGGATGGAATGTTGCAAGCCTTGTAGATTTTAGTGTCCATGTCCTCCCACAATGTAGTCCAGAAGGTACTGAGAAATATGGTGTCCCTATCGAAGATGATGCTCCTTGGTATCCCAAAGTGCACCTAGACCTATTCAAAGAATAAGGTTGCTACTTCTTGTCTCTTGATGGTATTTTTAAAAGGCATGAGAATGTGAATTTTACTAAACCTGTCAAATACCACAAATAAATAGTCATGTCCCTTATGTGTGGTTGGTAAACCACCCACAAAATCCATGGAAATGTTTTCCCAATGTCTAATGGGTATGGGTAAGCGATGGTATAGACCTTGTGTCCTATAATTGGACTTCATGGTACAACAAAGTATACATCTTCTAATATATCGTGCTACATCTTCTTGCATTCTGGGAGAACACACATACCTCTATAAGCTCGAAACAGTATTCGCAACTCCAAAATGTCCTGCATACTTGGAGGTGTGAGCCTCTTTGATAAGCTACAAACGTTCACCTTTAGTAACAAAAAGGTTCTTGAGCTTGAAGAGTAGATCATTTTGAAAATGATAGGCAACCTTGTTGTTACCTTCTTCTAAATGAATTTTTCCCTATAGCAGTTGAAACACCTCCTTGAAGTCCTCATTTTCTATGTATGCTTCTCTGTATATATCATAGATAAAAGGCTTTATGTGCATCAAAGTTACCAACACTGTAATCTTGGATGTGGGTGGTCGTGAAAGCATGTCTGCCAACTTGTTTGTGTTACCCTTCTTATAATTTATAACCAAATTAAACTTTTGTAAGAACCCCATCCATTTTTAGTGCCTGGTTTGTTGCAACTTACTCTGGGCCTGCAAATACTGGAGGGGATGGTGATATGTGTGGATGATGGTCTCCTTTCCCATCAAATATTGCTTCCACTTTTTGACATATTGTACCAAGGAATAGAAATTCTTGTTGTAGGTATGGTAGTTGAGGACTGCCCCATGAAATTATTCAGAATGATAGCAGACATGCCTACCTCGTTGTATTAGGACTGCTTCCATGGCATACCCACTTGCATATGTCTTCACTTTGAAGGGATTATGTAATTTTGGTAGCACGAACACTGGTGCTTGACTGATATATATTTTCATCTCATCAAAGGCTTTCTATTGATTCTCCCCCCACTTGAATTATTACTTACCGATTTTATTATATGGAGTGGTGAAGATATTGCTGAAAACAAAGCTATGAACTTCCACAAGTATTGTGTTACCTCAAAAAATCTTCTAAATTTTGTGCAATTTATAGAAAATGGTCATTTCATGATGGCCTCCATCTTGGCAGGATCTATCTTAAGCTTGCCTCCATCGATCACAAACCCTAGATAGACCAAATACGACCGAGAAAACTCACATTTCTTGAGATTTTGGCCAGTTGTTGGTGCTTCTTCAGGGTCTCTAACACCTGTATAAGATGTGATATGTGCTCTTCCTAGGTAGTACTATAAACCGATATATCATCCAAATAGACAATAACAAATGGATCTAGATAAGTGCGTAAAAAATCATTCATTAGTCTCATAAATGTAGTTGGTGCATTGCATAAATCGAATGTCATAACCAATCACTTTTACAAACCTTGCCTTGTCTTGAAGATAGTCTTGTAGGTATCTTATGTTTTGACTCATACCTGGTGATATCATGATTTCAAATCCATCTTAGTGAAGTACTTGGTATGTTGTAGTTGTTCCATCAGATCATTGATCCTGGGTAGAGGGTACCAATTCTTTAGTTTAATCTTGTTCAATGCCCTATAATAGATACACATTCTCCAAGTCCCATCCTTCTTGGGAACAATTATGATGGGTGAGGTACTTGGTCAAATCATACCTTGCTCCAACTACTGTTGCAACTTCTTCTTTACTTTGTTTACTTCAAGGAAGGAATATATATACAACCCAATATTTGTCAAGGGGGAGTCTGGCAATAATTTTATTTTGTGCTCCACTTCGATCTTAGGTGGTATCCTTTTAGACTCCTAGAACACTCCTCTATATGCATGTAGAAAATCCTCCAAATGATGTTTATGCTCTTTAGTACACCCCTCCAAGGATTCCTTTACTCTTATTAACTCATCATCAGACTGATTTTTTCTTAAGAAAAGTAAACCATATTTTTTACTTGAACTAATCAACTTTTTGGCTTGGTTAGCACTTACCTATGAGATATTTGACTTGCCTTTATGCATGTTGATGATGTAGGACTTCCCATCCTTGATTAATCGGTATTGACTAGTTCTCTCCATGAATATTGCATATCTCATATACACGTAGGGGCTTCGAAACACTAAACCACATACTTCAAGGGATATTATGTCTAAGTCCACTTCATCGATAAAATCAACACTTATAACAAAGTCAATCTTACATTTTTTTGTTACCTTGATCCTTGCATATTTTTTTATCCCTTCCAATGGATATGAGCTAGGATGATCACGAACCTCCAATCCAATATTTCTGAACAAATCCACTACTATGAGATTAGCCTATGAATCGGAGTTGAACATAGCATCTATCTTGGTCTTCTTTCCTTGAATATTGATGTGGAAGAGTTTGGTCATGTATTTATCTTCCTTATGATGAAGGCTACTCAGACCTCTTCCTGCATTGATGTGCAGACAATATTCTCGTCCACATCTAAGTTAATTTCGACCCGATTGATCGAATCCATAGCCAAAAGATTATTTTTCTTTGCTTCTTTTTTTTGGTTCTTTGGGTTCAACTTGGGATGTAGTTTCTAACACTTTTCTTCAATGTGACCATCAATTTTAAAATGGTTGCAATGGTTGCTATGATCCTTGCATTGATGTTTAGTGGTTTTCATCTTCTTATTCTTCTCCTTTTTCCACTTCTTCTTCCTCTCCTTGGAAGCTTCCTGGTGCTCTTTTTGCTTGGAACCACTTGTTTCCTTTTCTTGTGCCCTATGTTTTCCAGATATTGTTCTTGTACACATTCCTTGTGCATCGTCCTTGGCTCGAAAAACATCACTTGTTTTCACAAATGACTATGTAGACCCAGGTAACACCAACTGTTGGATCAAGAAGGATCTTTGGGTGAGCTCTCAACCTTTGGATCAAGAAGTCAGCTCTGACGCTGACCACTCCGATGAAAAGGAGTTTGAATCATGTAAAGAATACCCAAAAGCCGAAGCCTCAAAGTCATGAACTCTCGTCGACTGTCGGATCAAAGGAAGAGCTGGGAAATCATGTCGATCGTTGATCAAATCCAAGTGGAAGGATAGCATAAGTTTTGGGACTCTAGAACCTCATCACTTCAACGATTACTGGAGACTAGAAAAATTCATGAAGGTTCGAACTCACAAAGTGACACATCAACAGATACATGTCGACATGAACATGCGGGATTTAGTTCATTGGAAGTGTTAAAAGAATATCCAGAATCTCGTTAGTCATCAAATCCAGGAGAGTAAAATCTCAGTGATTGGATTAAACGAACATGAGGTGTTAACTGACAACAAGTGATCACCATTGTTTTATGACTTATTCAATAGGTATAACTCCGGGGAAGTTGAAAAACATTGGATTCGTAATATCTTGAAGTCCCAAGATCCAGCCAACCATTAAATTGAGGGAAGAACTTTTTGAGCAATACGAGTCGTTAGATCAGGAAACTTAGAGCCATGATCCATGAGGGAGACATGTGGCAGAGGACAAAGATGACACGTGGCCCAATCAATTGGTGACAAGTGTAAAGGTCCATTTGGCACATAAGGTCTATGAAAGTCACAAATCAAGTTGACTATTGGGCCCGTGATATGACTGATTTCATGACGTTAATTAGATCCTTTTTGTCAAATGTGTAAATGTATTTTTCCCGTTTTGAAGAGATTTTGTGTCAAATCGCTATGATTCACACCAAGTATGCATAATTCAGGTTTTGCGATGATTTTGAGTTTAAATTAGTATGTTTTTATGATCCCAGGAAACTAATTCACGTTTTTTGTGTCACAGGGCAAAATCACAGCTTGTTTTTGCATTGGGCACTTCGTCCGGTACTCCATCCGAAACTCCGTTCGACACTCTGTCCTGCACAAAAACGATGGGCGATTTGGTGGTTATGGTATTGGCGGTCAGTGATGGGTGAATCAAAGACGTGGGTTTTTCTTGTGCTCGTGGCCTCCAACTACTGAACTCTTGACAAATCGATTTGCGTTGTTATGTTCGGCGATTATTGACTCGCCTCATTTCTAGAAGCCACCGACAATTAGAGCATCTTAAATGCAATTTACTGTTTTTAGAGAGGGTCGACCCTTATAGTGGTCGACCTCTCATCTTGTAAAACTTATAAATACCACCTCAGTGGCCAGACAATAGTTAAGAAGTCGTGTGTTAGAGAGAAAAGACAATTTCGCTCTATTTTGCTATTTTCATTTTGCCAAGACTGTGTTTTTAGTTTTAATGGTGAATTTGTGTTGTTGAAGTTCGTGGTGCGCATTTGAAGAGTAACCACGACTTGTTGGGGGGGGCACCAACAGTTTGAGTGAATATCCTATGAGTTTTCTTGTGAAATAGATAGCGTAGATGTCTTTTTATTTATTTTCCTGTACATGAATTGTTATTTTGCTTCTTTGTTGTATAAATTGTTGTTTGTGATTTAATTGGTTTAATTTAGTATTGCAAGTTATTATGAGGAATCTTGTTAATATGAAAATAACTCTTTAGTTAGTAGAAGCAATCTTGCAAGTTTAGATACTAACCCCATGTATAAGTAGATGATAGATAAGTTTTCTTTTATGCTGAAATAGATGATAAAAACAGAGTTTTTAATTCATGATTTCTTTGACAGGGTTTCGGTGGATGGATAGTCATTAACCTTTAGTTTTCAATTCTAGTTCGCCTATCTAGTTGATATTTAGCTTTCTTTATTTAATTTGTCATTTAGGTTGCTCATTTTCTTACTTGTCAAATGTTGAAATAGTGTTTAATTTCTGTTTATGAGTATTTCCTCTTTTTGCAATTTGAATTGTCAAAATAGAATTAGTTTAGTTTATTTCATGCAATTTCATTTTTCAGATTTAGGTTGCAATTTTAATTCATAGTTAATTATTGAATTTAGTGTAGTATGAATTTGCTTAATTAGTATAGAATGCAATTGAATTTACTAGAATAGTATCTTTATATTGTTGATGATTAATGCATGATCAATAATCACATGGATATGCATGATAGTTGATGTTGTTTCTATAATGTCTAAGTTTTCACTGGATTGCCTAATTCACACTTTCCACTTTTCTATTGAAGTCAATATCGAGTTTATCCCTCTTGAATTACCATTCATTGTTAAATGTCATCGTGATATTATAAGACACTGGAGACACAACCATCAACACTATATTTGAGTTTTCATAGATTAGAAGATAGTTTCCTTGCTTTTGTAGGATAGATAGTATTTTTGCTTTGGTAGGTTAAGGAATAATTTGCTTGTCATAGATTAAAGATTAGTTGTTAATTCCTCTTGCTTTCAATTTAGTAGATCTCCTTTTGTAAATTAGAAGTAGTTGTAAAGTTTAATTCAAGAATAGAGTTCACTTGTTTCTTAGCTTAATTAGTTACTTATTGAGTAGTCTTAGTTAGTTTACTTGCTATAGGAGTTATCATAGGTTAGCTAGTTGTTTTGCTTGCTTGTTTACTTGCTTTAATAGAATAGTTGCTTGCTTGTTTACTTGCTTTAATAGAATAGTTGCTTGCTTGTTTATTTACTTTCTTTCATAGGATAGTTGCTTATTGAATTTAAGTAGGTTAGTTAAAATAGTTTGTTGTTGTTATTGCTTATTAAGTAGATAGTTTGCTTTTGCTTATTGTTATGATTGAACTAGTTTTCTTTAAGTAGGGTTCTCATTTGCTTTCTTAGAACTATCCATCGATCCTTGGTCCAAAGGTTACTTAGGGTAAATAGTTTGAGTTTCTTAGTAGGGTTTGATCATTAGTATTTTTTGCTTGAATAAATTATCCCTTAGATAGAAACTTCCTTAGTTATACTATACTACCAGCCCTTCTACCTTAGCATATATATTGCTACAACTCTAAGTTTACTTACCTCGGGTTGACAATTTAATTGAGGGTTTTTAGTGTGTTTTTAGTGCATATAGAATACCCATCAGTGACATCTGGCACACACACTATGGGTCCATGTCAACCTAGGTGACATCAACATGACATACCACTCCATGATTACAGCCTCCG